>OVBE01004077.1:246-24997 GCA_900406425.1 Iberis pinnata | reverse complement strand
CACTTGAACCGCACTTGAACCGCACCATTTTAACTAATATCTTACCAAATCCGCTTTTTTTTTTTGTAACCAAAGATTTTTTTTTTTTGGGTACAAATCCGCCCCGCCTTTATTTTTGACAAAATCCGCCTCGCAAATACCAATTTAAGTTGAATGGTGACTTTGTCCAAATCTGCCCCGCAAACGTCAAAAACCGCCCCGCCCCGCGTCTCCCATTCGGAGCCTTACTCATTCAACCTCATTTCAATTTTTTTTTTTGAAATTTATTATATCTATATATTTAGTTAAATGTTATTAATTTATACATTTTATGTATTTATATATGATTTCAATTTTCTAAATAAAATACTAATAACCAATATATCCAAAATAAATCTAAGTCAAACTATTATACATGATTTGGTTATTATTATTTACAAAATCGAAATTTCGGAAAATAATATTTTATTTTAGATATTATTATCTACATATTAAATATCTATGAGATTTTAAAAAATAAGTTAAAACCATACTAAAATCTAAAATAAATACTTTTCTATGTCTTACATAAAAATATGTGTATATATAAATATAAATAAATATTTAATCAACTAAATAAGACACATTAGAAATACTAAATATACATTAAAATATCCTACAAATTATATTATTAAAATATTTTAACTAATATTACTTTTTATCATATTTTTTTCAAAAAAAGTCTACAATTCTAAAATTGATTGTGAAAAAGAGTCGTGTCTTCGATTGCCATCAGACTGCATAATGCTATGCTATTGAAAATTAAAATGTTTCACAATTTTTTTTTATCGATTTTTACAAACGTTACAGCATATTAACTGTGAATTCTCAAAAATATCGCAAAATTATGTTTATTTCAAAATATCACACACTCATAAAAGTTCTAAAAATACCACATTTTTTTCAAAAATACCACAAAAATGTTTTTGTTCTAAATATACCACTAATTTTAAAATAGCTTTAAAACTTCAAATTTAAACCCTACTCTCTTCAAAACTAAACCCTAAACTCTATTTAGTGAACCCAAACCTAAAATTTTAAATTTTAACCCCTTAAAATTCACTTTTCATGTTTGTGGTATTTGTGGAACATTTGGAAGTATGTGGTATTTTTGGAACTTTTGGGAGTGTGTGGTATTTTTGGAATTTGAACTTCTTTTGACAGTATTTTTTTTCTTTTTATTAAATGTTAAATTTATTAATCAAAGGGTAATTGAATATTTACAAAAGAATCGGTTTGTAAGAGCTGGTAAAGATTGAGAAAAAAGAGCTCTAGCGGTTTTGGAGTGTGGTCCAGTTGGCCTCGCTAAAGCCTGTATCTGGAAAATCCAATGGGATAAAACCAGACACAGGAAAAAGAGTACCCCCTGGAAACACAACCGCTGAGAAAAAAATGCATAACAAAACTGAACGTAATCGAAGTAAATGGGCAGTGGTAATCATTGTGGATGATGATGATGCCATCGTGAGTTCAGCGTAGACAAGGCTGAGGATGGTTGGTACACAAGGCCTGTGATACGGTTTGTGATGGTGCGAGTGATGAGTAGATGTAGCAGGTGATGATGTTGAAGCGGACGACCATGACAACGTCCGTTCCGTTCCTACCACAAGTGGTATATAACGGACTGGAAGGATAAACGAAGAAGGATTGAGTCTTGTCGAGATAGGGAGTGACGGCGCAAAGAGGTGAGAGTGAACGTCCAATCTGGGCTGATATGAGATCGGAGGATAGGTGAGGCGATGCATGACCATAGTGTAAACGAGTAAGGGCACGCGAAGAAGAGGTGATCTTTTGTTTCGTCAAGCTCCCCACAAAGCACACAATGCTGAGTTCTGCCCCAAACCCGCATCCATCTACCTGTTGATAACCTGTCAAGAACAGCAAGCCAATAAATGAATGCATAACGAGGTATGGACTGAGAAAAGCAGAGAGAGGAAGCCCATGACCGTGTTTGAGTATTCTGGCGGATCTGGTTCCATGTTTGGGAAGCAGAGAATGTGGCTCTGTATACGTCTCTAGCATGCTTCCGTTTTGGAATGTATGCGCCAGCCTCATAAGTCGGTAATAGTAATATGACTAGTTGGTCATAGATGACACGAACCGATAGTTAACGAGGTCGCCTGAGTCGCCACCGTGTTGTAGTTGCTGCCTCTGAGACTGTGGCATAGCGAGGCACTCCAAGTTCGCGGATACCTGTTTCACCAAGATGAACAAATAAAGGCCCCAGAGGGGACCAGCAATCGAACAAAAAAGAAGTACTCTATCCATTCCTAATGTCGTACCTGAGAAACTGGGCAGCAAGTGGTTGAAGCTTGAGCAGCTTGCGCCATACCCAAGAGCCTCGAGTTGCTGGAGCATCCCAAAAGGTCGAGTGTCGGAGTAGGTAATGCCTTGTCCAGGAAGCCCATAGTGAAGGACTAGAATGCAGTCGCCATATTAGAGACAGAGAGTACACCCGAGCCGTATCATCCAGGCGTCAAATGCCCAAACCACCCTCTGAACAAGGAGTACATTCATCTGACCACCTTACCTTTTCCATGGTGTGATTTTTCTGAGTTCCCGACCAGAGGAAATTACTACACATACTCTCAAGAAGGCGTGTACAACATCTCGGTAATCTGAAAGCCGATTGCCAGAAGTTGATTGTACTTACGATGACAGACTGTATGAGCTATAACCGACCTGCAAAAGAAAGGATCTTGGTGGACCAAGCATTGAAACGAGTACTAACCCGATCAATCAGAGGGGAACAATCATCCATGGTCAATCGCTTCGTCGTGAGTGGTAGACCCAAGTACCGAATAGGAAGGGATTCACGGCGGAACCCAAGGCTATCAAGGACGTGCTGAAGAGGCAAGGAAGATGAGGCACTAAGGAAGGCTGAGGATTTGCTAAGATTTACCTTCAGACCCGACGCTTTACCGAAGTAATCCATAACCTGTAAGATACCAGTAATCGAGGTGGCTTGCCCATCAGAGAAAATGAGAATGTCATCCGCGAAAGAGAGATGTGTGAGAGCAAGGTCTCGGCAATTGGGATGGTACCCGATTAAACCCGAACCTGCAGATGCATCTAAAAGCTTTGACAATACATTAGTCGCGATAACATAGAGATAGGGTGAGAGGGCACAACCTTGACGGATACCCTGAGCGCTCGGGAAGTAACCTGCAGATTCTCAATTTACAGAGATGGAGAACATAGTGGTGGTTATACAGAGATGAATCCAGTGGATAAAGGTCGGAGGAAAAGAAATTGTATGCAAAATCGATGTGATGAAGTTCCATTTGATTGTGTCAAAAGCCTTTGCAATGTCAAGCTTCAAAGTACAACGCGGGGACACAGTAGCTAGATGGTAATCTTTGACTACCTCTGTGGCAAGGATGACATTTTCAAGAAGGAGCCGACCACTGATGAAGGCACTTTGGTTTGGAGCTATGAACTCCGGGAGACAAGTCTTTAGACGGTTTGCCAAAATCTTCAAAATAACCTTGTATACAACATTATAACAAGAGATTGGTCTAAAGTCTTTAAGAGTTTGAGGGTTCATACCTTTGGGTATGAGCGAGACTAAGGTTGCATTGATACCGCGTGGTAGAAAACCATACACAAAAAAGATTGGACAGCCGTGATGAAATCGACTCCAACCACGGACCATGCGCTTTTGAAAAACTCAACCGTGTATCCATCAGGACCAGGCGCTTTGTTGGTGGGCTTTGAGAGGAGGGTTGAATATATTTTGGTACCGTGAACAGGCGCCGTGAGCATCATGCCAAGATCGTCAGTACAACAGAATGGGAGTAACTGTTGTAGGTGAGGCATAGGGATGGGCATGATATCGTCATCTGTTTGCATAAACATCTTAAAATGGTCAACCGCGGTGGCCTTGATGGATGGGGAATCGATTATGACATCCCCCGAGGGGAGAGTGAGCCTGCGTATAGTATTATGGGAAACTCAGGACCTTGCGACACGGTGAAAGAAGCTGGTATTTCGGTCGCTACTATGAAGTCAAGTAATACGTGACTTTTGCCGATCGAATTTCTCTTCCGAACGAGCGAGTGAACTCCAACGTCGAGCAGCCTCTGATTCTGCGATAAAAGTTTCTGGTGAGGGATTTGAAAGAGCGTCAGCCTAACGAATGCATAAGTCTTGGAGTGCTTGTCGTGTGGTTTCAGCGATGTCTCCAAACGCTGTACGGTTGAGCTGACGAAGTGGGAGTTTGAGCGCTTTAAGACGCGTTTGAAAAAGCCGTAGAGAAACGCGTGAGTGGTATAGGGTCTGGTTTGCTGTCCACATATCACGAACAACCTGCAAGAAGTCGGAGTGATCAGTTAAGAAATTATGAAACTTAAAAGGCTTGCGAGAGGAGGATAGAGTGGTTGAAAAAGAGATGACACAACGGGCGTGATCAGAGAGACCATTAGCCTCAAACACAACATAAGAGGAAGTGTACAAATCTTCCCAAGTGTCATTAACTAGCGCACGGTCTAGTTTTTTGCCAATAGGGTCCGCAACACGTTGGTTCCACCAAGTAAACCTCGGTCCCACGTATGGGAGGTCAACTAAGTCATTTTGAGTGACAAATGATTGGAATTGAACCATGCCCAAGTGAGGAGAACGTGAAGGATGAGAAGAGTGCTCCGTTAAGGACATAATCTCGTTGAAGTCACCCATGATGAGCCAAGGAATTTGTCTATGGCCGTATATACGACGGCTTTCCTGAAGATCGCGCCAAAGGTGAACGTGTTCAACCTGAAAATTAGAAGCATACACACAAGAGATCAAGACGGTATCACCGTCTTGGTCGTATTTGGGTTGGACAGCAATTCACAACTACTCCGCCCACCGTCTTGGTCGTATTTGGGTGTGCTGAAAAGAGGTGTGACGACAACTCCTTATTTTCAGCACACCCAAATACGACCAAGACGGTGGGCGGAGTAGTTGTGAATTGCTGTCCAACCAGGAAGAGCAACCTACAAAATATGGTGAAAATTGTTAGGATTCACTCTAGTTTCTAAAAGACAACCAAACTGTTGGTTAGTTGCATTTATCTAGTGCTTGACGATTTGATGTTTTGAAGGCTTGTTGAAGCCTCTAGTATTCCACGCGAATAGCGTCATGTCATTATTGTCTCCGCGAGGAGACAAATGGTTGTTTTTTGATGGCGTTCTTTGATGGTTTGTGCGTTGTTACATTGTCTGGCTGCCTTTGCTTAGTGCGCGTGCTGTATCGTGTGCCAGGACCATGTTGAGAAGGGGCTGATTTGGTGTCAGGTAGCTGGCCCTCCACGCGTTCATCGTCTGCCTTTTGATCGGCAAGGACACTAAACCGCGATGCAGAACCAGCGGGTGAGGCCTGTTTTGAAGCCGCAAGTTTGGTTGGCGAGAGTGAGGATGAGCGGTTATTACGAACTACTACAGACCAGTCACTTTGGAGTCCAATTGGATCAGCTGGTGCACTTGCTTTAGCAGCGGATTGGTCAGGTTGGTCAGAATGGTACGATGGAGCCGGGGAGTCAACCCGTGTGGGAGTCACATGGCAGTCTTGTTGTAGGCGTTCGATCAAAGGCTCCATAATAGAGATGCCAGACCTGTTTGTAAGGGCAAAAGCTTCAATATCAAGCCCAAGTACATCTGCTACCGAAGCATTAGTTCCATTTGGTCCATTAATTGAATTATCATTAGGAACAACTACTGTATTGGGTTGTGTGTGATCAACCGCTAGGCTAGGACCTGCATTAGAAACAAGACCCGCATTAGTAGTTATTGTAGGAGGAGGAGTGGAAGTATTAGAGCTAGTGTTAGTGATAGGAATGGTCGGTGGAGTAGTGGTTGTATCAAGCGGGGCTGTTGATGGCTTCTTTTTGCACTCTTGATGCTTATGTCCCCATGAGTTACAGGTGGTACACCTAGGAGGCAACCAAGGGAAACTGACAAGGACCGACTGGACTTCATTGTTGAGTTGTATTTGTTCCACTTGCGGTTTGTCTAAATTGACAATAATGAGAGCTCGTGCAATGTCCAATCGAACACACTTTTCCGTAGTTGGGTGAAGACGTTGAAAGGTCCCGACAATGTCACCAAGAAAACGTAGACCTACGTGAGAGAAAAGGTAATCAGGAACATTACGGAAATCAACCCATAGTGGCATCGAACTCAAATCAGGTTTTGAGAGCGCCTTAGATGGACACCACTCTTGCACAACGAGCAGTATATCGGAGATGTGCCAACATTTTTTACGACAAATACTCTGCCGTAAGTCTGCCGATTCAACCCGAAAGAGAACCGTCTCGTCGTTGAGAATTTGCACATCAATTTTTGGACCCTTGCCATCTCTATTCCAGAGATGATTAACCGTTGCGTGAATTTTCCCGATGTGCGGGATTGATCCTATGAAGTAACTAGCGAGGAATTTACTCCAGAGAGGTTGTGGGTTGTCCATGATCTGTTTTGCTACAGTGACAGAGGCTATGCCATTGTCGAAGAGAAAGGGGGCTCCATTAGAGTCGGAACTTGGTGCATTGTTTACGGGATTCTTGTTCCATGGTGAAGTGTGAGCTTGGGTTTCATTGAGCTGTGTGCCAGGTGGTGTGTTAGGAGCACAGAGATGAGCAGGGTCCGGCGGTGCATCTTGTGCCGGTGGCACCATGGAGACCGGCGGTGAAGCTTGGGCTTCAAGCAAGATAAGGAAAGTTTCGTAAAACCTAAAAATCGCCTAACGGAGAGAAAAAATATAACAAAAAATCGGATTAGCAAAATCCCTTTTGACGGTATTTCAAAGAATTCCTCTTAATATTTTCTATAGAAATTAAATCCTAGATACAATTTAGTTGTCAAGAACTAACTAACTTGAAATTTTATCACTACACTAAAGTGGTATTGGCTTTCACATAATTATTTTAGATTGAAAGACATTTCTTGAAATTTTCATCATATGAGATGAAAAATGTGAAACTTTTTCATTGAATTCAGCCAGTTTCCATTCATAATTTTTTCTCGGTTACCTTTTTTTCTTTAGTTCTTCTAGTGATGATATTTTTTTAACCAAACTATTATTAAATATCAAATCCTCGTTATTGGTTATCTATCTAGAAGAATCACAATTTATAAAAGTTTGATCACCAAGAAAAATTCTTACCGATCATAATCTGCTTTTTTGTTATAAACATGAGAAAAAATGGTAAACGGCTGAGCAATACTTAGTCCAGTGGTACTGGCTTTGTCTTCTGGCATTTCAGTCACGGAATCGAACCTCCAAGTGGGAATTCTAACTCTAATAATAATGGTAAACGAAGGCTAGTGGTGTTCATTTGCAACGTAAATTTGTTAACAAATTAAAAGAAATCGCCCGATTGTATTTTTTTTGTTAAAATATTAAAATTCCTATACAATTGTGTTCCATTAATTCTTCTGATGTACCATTTAGACCCTAATCTTCCATACTTGGACTACATCAGTTTGTCCCTTCATTATATATAATGAAGAATTGTCATTAATCAAAATAAATAGGTAATATTATAACAACTGTTTTAGAGCAATATTGTTTTACAAGCCTCAAAAAAATTAAAAGTGTATGAAAGAAATAAAACGATAGCAAGCTTGTAATAGAAAATGGTTATGAATCGGGTTTTGGTCAATTCAATTGTGAAATTTTTTTTTTTCAAAGAGCGTACCACAATGACCACACTAATGTAATCGCTAATTGATTGGAAAAACCAATAAACTAACTTCAGGAAAACAAGAGCGAGGATTCAAGAAACATCATTTTCGTGATCTAAGAGAAAAAAAATCACCGAGAAAAGAATTCCAAGTCGAATGACGGGAGAAAGAGAACCGGCTCTCCAAAGAGCACTAACGGTGAAAACGACTGGCCACTAAAGGTCTCCTAACCAGCAACCCAAAACAAGAGGAGACGCTGACGCCTAATACCGCTTCACTTATTCACATGCAAGCCAACTAGAGATCTCCAACACCGCAAGAAAGGGACTTACTGCCAACAAAAGTTTTTTGCTCGACGAATCAAACCGAGAGACCCTCTGTCGTGCCTAACGACTGCCACTGCCACAGTGAAGACAAACCGAGCCGGCTTAGGACAACACAACCAAACAATTGGTTTGAAGGCTATGAGGCGTATCATGACCGTTGAGTCACCCAAGGAGGATAGAGGGGAAAAAAATCTATCGCTGGCCCAACGTGAACGAAACAACTGAAGGAACCTTCCAAATCAACAGAGAAAAGTCACATAAGACCCATAGAAGGAGCTAGACCTAAGAACCCTCCAGATTTTAAAAGAATCCAAATATGGAAAAGACATAACACTAGCAAAATCTTGATATGGACGACAGAAAAATGCAGATCTAAAAGCGCATACTGAAGGCCAAAATGTTGGTGTCAACTTCGTCAGTAGAATGCCTTAGCTAGTGACGTTATATTACCTAACCCAGCATGTATTGGTCCCAAAAAAATTGACTGAGAAAGTATATCTATCTAAGTATACTTAAAGAGTGACAGAACACCCAACGCACAATGTAAACGAGGTCGACGCGGATACAACATGAGCAGGCAATGACCAAGTCTCAACCGTCTGAGCTTCCCAAGATACACCACGATCGTGGGGACAAGGAGGTGCAAACGCAGCGAGAATATCAGAACAGAAGCCCGAAGTATCCGGCAAGCTCCAGCTAGAATCAGAGCCGAACTCAGGAGTATAAATAGAAGAATTAGGAGAGAGGAGGGATCTTCTTCTTTTTTCGAACTTTAACTTTAACATTTTCCTTTTGTATGCAAGCTTTAAAAAAAAGCAATCTTAATAATCAATACAAATTCCATTCCATATAAATTTGACTTATTCTTTTTTCTTTATTAAGACGAAAATTGCCGAATTCTTCATTAAAATATATCTATATATCTATTTTATGGACCCTAACATTCAAAAATTGGCTCCGTCTGTGGGAAATTTAAAGATTTTCTAACGTAAAAAGAAAAGTACAACCAAATCCACCACTATCATGGCCAAAGATTTACCACCGCAATCGGATAGATACACTAGTACAATCCACGCACTCCGAAAATCCGTGCAGTCTATGTCTGAAAGGTTGGAGTGAAAGATGCCCTGAATCAGCCTCATCACGTCGACGACTGCTCAGGATTTCCGCCCGACGATACCCCATCTTTGGTGAACATTCCAGGAGGTTGATGTTCACTCCAACCCCAAACTCAGTCAAAAACGCATGCACACCGCTCCGACACCACCGAACGACAACACCCGGGAAGAACACTCCATTCCGAAGGGTAATCAGTCTCAGGAAGACCCCGAGCAGTCAAACTACACCGAGCATGCCAAGGACTCAGGTGACAAGAGGGATCGCATCGACCTATCCGAAGGCTCAGACGGAGAATCTGACGAGTACGAGGAGGACTACCGTAACCACTGTCCCAACCAGACAGGCGACCCTAGCCTTCGATCCGAGAGATCCAAGAGATGAAAACCTCTATCCAAGAGGCCATCCAAAAATGAACTCGAAGGTTCACCAGGCGATCAATTTTCCTCCCAAGTTGGACTGACTGATGGAAGAGACGCTCCACAACTCATATGCCCTACACATAAAAACTCTAAGGTACGAAACCCTGGGAAAATTAAAATCCCCTTATACGAGTGCAGTTCCCCGTAGCGGTCGGTCGAGTGCAGTTCGACGAGAATGAAAAAGATACAGGGTACTGCCAGCTATTCAGTGAGCACCTTCAAGGACCAACGCTCACATGGTTCTCACGACTGCCCGAGGGCTCAATCCACAATTCTAATCAGATGAGTTTAATGTTTCTAAAGCATTACTAAATGTACATCGAGAGGCACATCTCAGACACAGACATGTGGAGTGTGACTCAGGGGCCCAATTAACCCCTCTGATAGTTTATCAACCGATTCAAAGAGGTAATATCTCGAGTGATGGTAACCAATAACGCCGCCATTTCCGCCCTTAAAAATGCGATATGGAGATAATCAGAATTTCGAAAGGATTTGATACTAAACTCTCCGGAAACCATCGATGACGCATTGCACAAAGGTAAATTTTTTGTACGAATAGAGGATGACTTAATCGAGATGCGAAAAACAGGCAGAGAGAAAATCCAACAGGCCGCCTCAAGGCGCACTTCCCAAGCATGGAATCAAACTTTCTATGTCGGAAAACCAAAAAATGGTCTGTGGAACAAGTGGAAATGATCTAAGGAGCAAGATAGTACCAAAAAGCACTGTGAGTATCATAACCAAGACGGCCATTCGACTTAGGAATGCAGGAGCTTCAAGTTTTTCCTCTTCACAAAATACCAATCAAACGAGTTAATGGAGTCCAGAAAGGCCAAGGCAGCAAGTATCCAACCCGATATAGTAGAAATAAACGAGGAAACCAACCCCCTAAAACGAGTTCAGGAAGAATTGCCTTAGGTGGCACCGACCCCACCATTCAAGATGCGGATCAACATGATCATGAGAAACTACCAATTTGGTTTAAACTCAATTACATCAATCAACGCGTACAAACAGAAGGCCCCCTCTTGTGAGAGATGGAAAACCAAACCCCAGTAGGCCGGAGAACCCATCCTATTCGACGAGATGGACACAACGGGCCTCGCTTTCCCCCATGCCGATCCATTAGAGGATCACAAAATCGCGAGGGTACTCGTGGATATCAGAAACTTATTAGACCTAATTTTCAAAGAGACATTACCCAAAATGGACATCGACCTGTCCAAGATAGAAGGATTCCCTACGCCCTTAACATGTTTCACAAGCAAAACAGCCATGAATTTGGGAACGATCAAACTACTCATGTATGCAGAAAGAGTATCCAAGATGATCAAATTTACAATGATGGACCGGCCAGAAATATAAAATGAAATCTTGGGGACACCTTGGATAAACGCGATGAAGGCAGTACCTTCCATGTATCACCAGTGCATCAAGTTCCCTACCAAGAAAGGAGTCAAACTGATCAAAGGGAGCCAAAGGTCGGTCTGAGCTTGTTACTAAGCTAAACTCCAGCTCAGGAAGAAAGCCTTATAGCAATTACATATCGGGGAACCAACCATCCCATGAACGCTAAGCTACGAGGAGCCCAAGATATACAAAGTGATGCATTACTGTATCGATCTAAGTTTCCCAAAATGTTGTGTCAGAATATGTTCCAAGTTGGGAAAAGATATAAAAGAAGACTTGATCAACTTCCTCAAGGAGAATAAACACACTTACGCCTGGAACACGACAGACATGCCCGAAATAAGCTTGGACATAATGTTCCATGAGCTGAACACTAACCCAATTAAAAAACCTTTCAAGTTGAAGAAACGCAAACTAGGCGCAGAACAGGCTCAGGAAGTTCGAGATGATGTGGAAAAGCTGTTGGATGCAAGATCCATCATCAAGGTCAAATACCCGGACTGGTTGACCAAACCCATGATGGTAAAGAAAAAGAACGAAAAGTGGAGAGTGTGCATCGACTTCACGGACTTAAATGAAACATGCCCCCAAGGTCAGCTTTCTACTACCAAGAATAAACCAGCTAGTCGAAGCCACAACAAAATATAAACTCTTTTCGTTCATGGACGCTTTCTCCTGCTCCAATCAGATACTTATGCACCCAGACGACGGAGAAAAAACAACATTTTTCACCGACAGGGGGAATATACTGCTATAAAGTAATGCCACTCGGCCTGAAAAACCCTTGGGCCACCTACCAGCGTCTGGTCAACAAGATGTTCTCCGAACAGCTTAGAAAAATGATGTAAGTATATATCGATGACATGCTTGTCAAAATCTTTCGATGAGGATGACCACGTGGGTGACCTGAGCGTCTGCTTCCAAATCCTGAACACCTACAAGATGAAATTGAATATGGCTAAGTGTACTTTTGCGGTTACCTCAGGAGAATTTCTTGGCTATTTGGCAACTAAAAGAGGTATCGAAGCTAACCCTAAGAAAATCAACACACTGCTAAGGATGCCGTCACCAAAGAACATAAGAGAAGTACAAAGGCTAACATGCCTAATAGCAGCCATATATATCCAAGTCAACATACAAATGCCTATCATTTTACAACCTCCTCATGGGGAAAAAGAAGTTCTTCTGGAATGAAGGATGTGAGCTGGCATTTAAAGAATTGAAGACCTACTAGATGAAGAATCTTGTCTTGTACAAGCCGCAAGAAGGGGAAATCATGTTCCTATACATCGCAGTATCATCGTACACAGTTAGCTCAGTCTGAGTACGCGAAGAGCTCAGTAACCAAAAGCTAATATTCTACCTCAGCAAGATCCTAGATGACGCAGAGATAGGGTATCCTACAATAGAAAAATTAGCTCTGGCAATGGTCCATTCGGCAAGGAAATTACGACCATACTTCTATTCCCACTCAATCGTCTTCTACTCAAATCAACCTTTGCGCACGATCTTACATAGTCCTAACTAACCAGGGAGACTGTCCAAATGGACAGTCGAGTTCAGCAAGCATGATATAGAGTTCAAAAGGAGAACATACGCAAAATCCCAAGTGCTCGCAGACTTCCTCATAAAACTACCACCAGAGATAGAAAATGAGTCCAAGTACTCCGAAACGCGAAGGTCTGTTTACGTCGACGGAGTAAGTTCCAAACATGGCTCAGGGATAGGCATAAGACTGATCGTTCCTATAGGGGAGATATTTGAACAATCATTCAGGCTAAACATTCTCAAATTCAAACAACAAAGTTGAATACGAAGCAATGATAGTCGGCCTACGCTTACTAGCGGCAATCGAGGCAAAATAGATCAATGCCTATTGCGACTCCCAGCTAGAGGCAAACCAATTCAGTGGTGAATACGAAGCAAGGGACAACCAAATGGAATTGTATTTAGATGTGGTAAAAAACCTTTCTAAGGATTTCCTAGAGTTCGACCTGTTCAAAATCTCCAGAGGAGAAAATACGCATGCAGATGCCTTAACTTCCCTCGCATCTACCACGGGCCCCCAAACGAAAAGAGTCATACCCGTAGAGACCATCAACAAAACCAGCATCTCGGTGACCAAAACCGCGTGCGTCATTCAAGAAACAATAGAGGAGTACAATGCAAACCCAAACCTGGGAGACGTGGAGGAAGATTAGGTGCCAATGGAAGCGACCGAGATCGAAACAGAAATAGATTGGTGGATCAAGATACTTGCATACATTACAGACGGGATCTTACCACAAAAGAAATGGGACGTAAGGAATCTCAAAGCTAAAAATGCGAGATACACGCAGAGCGTTAGAGGGCCACTACTAAAATGCATATTCGGCCACGAAACCAGAAAAATTATAAGGGAAGTCCACGATGGAGCATGCGGTAACCATTTAGGCATAAGAGCTTTAGCATACAAAATCAAGCGATATGGTCACTATTGGCCAACAATTAAAACGGATTGCGAAAAACATGCTCTAAAATGCAAAAAATGTCAAAAGCATGCACCGCTAATATACCGACCAGCTGAGGAAATCAGTCGATAACGACACCTTACCCTTTTACGAGATGGTCTATAGACATAATTGGCCCAATGCACATGTTGAAGCAAAAACGTTTCCTACTCGTCCTAACCGACTATTTCTCTAAATGGATAGAAGTCGAATCCTTTGCGAAAGTGAAATCCGAGAATGTGGAATCTTTTATCTGGAAAAATATAATATGCCGTCACGGGATCTCCTATGAAATACATACTGACAACGGTCCCTAATTCACCTCCGACATGTTCAAAGAATTATGCGAAAGAATACGGATCAACCTCGCTTACTCAACACCCTACTACCTCAGGCTAACGGCTAGGCAAAGGCCGTTAGCAAAACCATATTGGATGGACTAAAAAAGATACTAGACGCAAATAAAGGAAGATGGGCGGAAGAATTAGAAGGAGTGCTTTGGTCATATCAAACGACGCCCAGAAAGGGAACCAATGACTCCCCATTCGCTCTAGTTTACGGTATTGAGGTAGTCATACCTGTTGAGATAGAAGTACCCAGCCCGAGAAAGGAGCTAGCACCTCAAAATACAGACCAAAATGACCAGATGCTCATACATATAGCCGACACTATCGAAGAAAGGAGGTGCCAGGCGATCGTATAACTATAAAATTACCACAACGCCACAACATGTTTCTGCAACAAAAAATCAAACAGCGGTGATTCGTTGAAGGAGAGCTGGTGTTACGACAATCTTCCCCGCAAGGGCAGAGAAGAATGCAGGAAAGCTAGGAATCAAATGGGAATGGCCTTACAAGATTTCTAAAATCATAAAACTGGGAGTGTACAAATTGGAAGAAGAAGACGGGAACGAGGAAAGACACCCGTGGAACGCTCAGCATCTATAAGAAATTATACTATTAAGCACTCACTAGTTTATTCTCGTCGCATTTTTCTATTTTTACGCTATTTGTAAACCTCTTTAGTGAACTACTCCGATGCTTAATCCCCATTTGAGGGGTACGTAGGCAACTTTGTGTAGGGAGTTCAGCTATAAATATAAATGAAAACATAATTTTCCTATCTTCATCTCTAAATTTTTCTCAAAAAATGGGGGAGATGTAACTGATCCTTACTCCATGCCCCCAGTCCTCCCTTTCTTCGGCCTTACATTTTTCTCAAAAACGGGGGAGATGTAATTGATTCTTACTCCCTGCCCCAACCCTCCCTTTCTCCGTTCTTGCATTTTTCTCAAGAAATAGGAGAGATGTAACTGATCTTTACTCCCTGCCCAGCCCTCTCTTTCTCCGTCCTTAAATTTTCCTCACAAAATAGGAAAAATGTATATGATCTTTACTCCCTGCCCCAACCCTCCCTTTCTTCGTCCTTAAATTTTTCTCAAAAAAAGGGGGGGGGGAGATGTAGATGATCCTTACTTCCTTCCCCATCCATCCCTTTCTTTGTCCTTACATTTTTATCAAAAATAGGGGAAATGTACTTACTCCCTGCACCAGCCCTCTCTTTCTTCGTCCTTAAATTTTCTCAAAAAAAAGAGAGAGATGTAATTGATCTTTACTATCTGCCCCAACCCTCCCTTTCTTCGTCCTTAAATTTTTCTCACAAAATGGGGAAAATGTAACTGATCTTTACTCCATGCCCCAAACCTCTCTTTCTTCATCCTTACATTTTTCTCAAAAAATGGGGGAGTGTAACTGATCCTTACTCCCTGCCCCATCCATCCCTTTCTTTGTCCTTACATTTTTATCAAAAAATAGGGGAGATGTAACTGATCCTTACTCCCTGTCCCAGCCTTCCCTTTCTTCGTCCTTACATTTTTTTTTAAAAAGTAAAGAGAGGTGTAACTGATTCTTACTATCTATCCCAACTCTTCCTTTCTTCGTTTTTACATTTATATTAAAAAATAGGGAATATGTAATTGATCCTTACTCCATGACCTAGCCCTCCCTTTCTCCGTCCTTACATTTTTCTCAAAAAATGGGGGAGATGTAGCTGATCCTTACTCCCGGCCACAACCCTCCTTTTCTTTGTCCTTACATTTTTCTCAAAAAATGGCGGGAGATGTAACTAATCCTTACTCCCTGCCCCACCCGAACAATTCCAGCAGATTCGACTATTTGCGCAACAAAACACTTGGGGGCTACCGACATACACGCCAGCTAAATATACTTTTTTCATTCCCTTCCATCTTCCTTTCTACCAATACTAAGACGAAATCGAGGGGATAATACCTTTGTGGGAAATGAGATTTGCACTGTCGATTTTTGTTAGTTACGGAAAATCAGAGTGAACTATAACTTTCCAGAGATCCCAGATTTCTGTGAGTCAAACACGAATAAGATCGGAGTACGAAAACAAATGAAGGAGTACAAAATAAAAGAATACGAAATAGGGCAAAAAGAAGTTTCTTATTATGATTCTCGTGAACGTTTTTCAATCAGGCAGCGATTCCCACCGTAAGAACAATCGGCGAATATCCTAGATTTAACAACGGAAACTGTGAGTAGCCTAATCAAGTCGCAGCTCTCTAAGAAAAAATTAAAAATCTGAAAACCCTAAGTCTCTGGTGTGTGGAATGTTGAATGTGTCCCGTGCTCTTCCTTCTCATCTCTCTTATATAGACTCCAAGGTCGGTTTGTCTTCCTTTTTTTTCTTGCGTTCTTCCGCGAAAACCTTCCTTTTCTGATTTATTTTTCTGCGGAAAGCTTCCTTTTTCTGGATTTCTTCTTTTTCTTCATGGCTTGCAGGAAAAGCCATAACCGCCATCGTACTTGGGCTTGATTCTTGGTTAGAACCACAATGGGGCCCTTTCTGCATTTTTAGGCCTCATTGGGTCGTGTTACGGTTTAGGCGATTTACATGATTCTCGCCGTGGAACCGTGGTTCAATACGATGATACGATCAAGAATTTTCGGAAAGGTTACATCGATCGTGCGAGTGAGATAACATCAATGTTTAAGTATAACCGTTCTCTTTTTACACGATCAATAAACACGGTTGTATCCTTATGTCCGTTCTGAAGAAAGATGATTTTAATCATGTAGCTAGGGTAGCCTTTGACGTTTTGGAAAATTATCGATGTTTTACATGATAATTTCCATACGAGAAGATTTTGTGATTCTCCCGTAAGTTGCAGGAAATAATCGTATAACTACGATGTTCTTGGTGCTTGGGATAATCGGAACTGTTATACAACTACCTCGAGTTTCACAGATTTAGTCGCATAATTCCAACGAAACCTTGGAGTAATACGAAACAAGAGACGAGGGGCTTGAGATGAAATCAACTCATCCTCAGCGAGCTGAATTCATATGAATCAGCTTGCCTGGCAAGCTGAATGCATGTCTGGCGTATGTGTTCTCGTATACGAACAATGTTCAGGGTCTAACGTGTTTATCGGAGAATCCCAACTTTCTTGTTGTTATTTCGAATCCATTACGACTTTTAGTCTTCCGCATACCGTCTTGCCTCGTTAAAACCTTAGTGATAGGAAAACCCGGTGGGACAAAACCTTCTCGACTAAGGACAAAAGAGTGCAGAGGTAGTTGTTCGGATGTTTTTGTATTTTTTGTCGTTGGTTCCGGATATGCTATTTCTGATCCCAACAGTTAGCCCCTCAGCTCGCGATATTTGTGTCGAACTTTGCGGGTGAGAGACATGTGTTTTGATCGAAATTTACGTTCGAGAAATCTCTGCAAACTAATTTCGTAATGATTTTGTGATTATTTATTTGCAAAAATACTTATCTATAAATGGTGGATGCTTACTCTTCATTTCATTCATACGCATTATCTCTTAACTCCTATTTTGAAAGCTCTTGCTAAGATGACATCCCCCCAGAAAAATGGCCCGACCACCATGGATATTACTGTTCCAGGAGGCTCTGAAGAAGTCCCTTCTTACGTTGCGGGGTGTTTAGCGTTCCAAGAAGAGATATCCTGTCACAGAGCTGAAACAGAACACCTTGTTCTCCCGCTTGCGCCAACTGTGTCACCAGTTGTTGCGGCTAATCCAACACCTCACTCTTTATCCGATCCAGATAGTGGAGCCATCTCCTGACAGGTTCTTCAATTACACATGATCTTGTTGGGAGTTCCGAGCATGGGGCCAAATCGATGCCTCCCCTTCTTCTGTCAAACGTGAGTTGGTTTTGGGATTAGCCACCTCCACAACTCCCCCCATTGTTCCCGCACAAAAGATTATGCCCCTCCTCTAGGCGACCGGGAGGAAGAAGGTTGCGAAAAGAGGTGAGACTGAATCTCCTCCGCAGGGAATTTCAGGCTCGAGTTTAATGGCGTGGTATCAAACCAAGGTGCATGTACTTGAGATTCTCCTCACTGACTGTTGCCATTTCCTTATCTTTTTTGTTTATGCGCAGGTCGTCTCTTTTATCGGTGGAATATTTGGCAATTGTGGATCCGAAATGGAGCGCTTTATAGAAAGGCTGACGAAGTCAGAGGAGAAGTCATCGCGTTTGGAGGCGGATTTAACGGTGATCAAGGATGCTTGTGCGTCGATGGTATCCCAGCTCCAGGATCAGGTTAGTTGGCTCGAGAGGGATCCCAGAAAGACGTTGAGCTCCTTGCTCAAGGAGAAGAAATCTAAGAGAGCTAAGGTGAAAGAGTTATGCCACCTTCAGCGTTAAATTCAGGGTGCAACTGATTCGTCAAATCTCGGGACTCCGACTGTTGAGTCTGAATCAGATATTGTCGATCTTGTTCTCTGACAATCTGTTTTAGTCGCCCAACCTTTCGTAAGATCAGTTCTTTAACTAGTCGCCCAACCTTTCGTATGATCATCTCTCACACAACCGACACAAGGTTTAATCCCCTTGAAACCGAGATTAAACCTAGGTCTTTCCCTAAACCCAGCACACTGGTCTCTAACATCTCTAGACATAGCATCAAAAATCGATACGAGATCCCTAAACTTGTTTTGTCTCACACACAAGAAAATCCACGTATCTCGGAAACTGGACTTTCCAAAAACCTCACACCCGAAACGTATAAGATAAACGTAGCGGTAAACTGGAAACTAAACACGAATTGAATACTCGAATTTTTTTTCCAAAATACTCTTAAACAAAAATTACAAGAAACCATAAAACAACATAGTTTTAAAGCCACACACGGCCCAAAAGGTCTCACTTGACCGAAAACATAAAATCCTACTCACACATCCTTGCCCCTTACTAGCTGAGGTCATAGCAGTGGGTACACGATGCGCCGAAGGTTCTTGGATCCTGGTCCACCACTTCTTCGTCACCACGCGCCAAAGTCCCAACATCCTCTGAATCAAGAGAAACGGGAATCGAAGCCCAGCACTCCCGGACCTTCAATACAATCGGAGGAATCAAAGATCTGATGTCCTTGTTTGTTTTGTAATACCCGTACATCTTCTTCCATTCAACATCATATTAGAAGTCAAGTCGCTTGACTTGGTGCAAGATACCAACCGAACCGCGACACTTGTGCCAATCTTCAATGGTGCAATACGTTTGCTCCAGCTTCTTGAGGCTAGCCTCGAAGTTGGCCGAACGGTCCGCCAGAGCGGAAACAATCTCACGTCTACCGCATCTATGTGCACGAAGAACTTTGGAAGCATGCTTCCGCTCCGATGCTTCCTTTTCCATTCTCAAATGAGAAATCTCTTCCTCGAACCTGTCAGCCCTGTACATGGCCGCACGCACCTCCTGGTCCTTCGAGTTGAGAGCCTCTTCTATTATATAGACTACATGTCGCAATACCACTGAAAATTAAGTGGGTGCACCTCCGAAAGCAAAAAGACAAAAACAAATACCAACCTCTATGCACCGACGCGAAGCCTCGACACACGATTGTGATCTCATGGTTCTTTCCGAAATGGAAGGTTGAGATGGTAGAGTATTTAGGCAGTTAAAGAAATCGGAGTCAAACGAGGGCAGCAGAACCTGATCCAGACCATCCAAGCCATTTAAGAACACTCCAGGAGATGATCCCTCCCCGACATGGACAGAGCCAGGGACATCCCCATTTTGCGGAGATCTCTCTCTCTCTCTCGGAAGGCAACACATACGGAATAAAAACCTTCATCTCCGGCTCCTCTTCCTCAATAACAGTTTCGGGTCAAGCACGAGCGTTGTGATAGGCCACAACGTTTCGCACTCGCTGCGGCAAAAAAATATCCCCAATGGATTAGACCACCATGAAGGAGATCTCTAACAACGGTTATATCCTCCAGATATGCGGGAAAGTGATCAGGAACTACACAACGACAAAGAAAGAAGAGATTCGTTAGATATCGACCAAAAGAATCAAGAAACTCGAGTACCGAATTACGATACCGTATCGACCTCATCTATGCCTAAAAAGGTGTAAAAATGCCTCCTCAACGGAAGCGCTACTTATCCGAACAAAGAAATAGCGCTCCTTCCAGTGTGGATGCTTGTTTTGGAAAGATCGGATGATTCTCATGTTGCTCTGGGGCACCAAGTAATATGAGGGCGTCTTGCGCAATCTCTTCGCATGAAAAAGCGCATTCAAGTACTCGGTATCTAGGACCATCCCCCGTTCATAGCTTAAGACGAAAGTACCGATCAGATGCTGAAGACCACATGGCGAGGTTTGGCTAATCGATAGGCTATATTGGTACAAGAAATCAACTATAACCGCCGGGGTCATGAACCACAGGTGGAAAGATAGTTGATAAGCCTCATAGCAGGTGAACCAGCCCGGGGGCGGAGAACTAGCCTCTTCACCATATACGGGGAGACGATACTCCATATAGTCCGACACTTTGCAGAATTCCCGGATGGCATTCAAAAAGAACATTATAGAGTTGCTCAGACCCCCGGAATCGCCAATGAACTTAGGCATTTCCTGACACCACGACTTCGGAAGCGGGATATCATGGCTACATGTCTCTTGGAAATACCTTTCGACTTCTGCCGATTCGATCGAGTACCTAAGAAACCTGACTGGGGGCACGGCAACTCCATCTTGAGTCTGAAGGCTTTCCAGCTCAAAGATCGATGGCAATACATTCGCCACAACTCTCATCCCCGAATCCATAACGAGGAAAAGAGAATGACAAAAATTGAGAGCGTAAAAATTCTTGTTTACCTTTGGAATTGCTTGAGAAATGGATAAGTGAAAGTTGAAGAGGTAACTTCTCCATTTTATAAAGGAACTTTTTACTATTCATATACGGACCTGTTAAGCCCTTAGTTATTCCCACTCATCAAACCTAAAACCTGTCGAGAACATTTTGAATGTTCTCGCAGGCTGAAGAGCTAAATGTTGGGGTCAAAAACGGTTACGACGAAATTAACGCCTTAACCAGTCACCAAGACTCTAGACAACAAAATACGTCTCAGAAAAAATCATTAAACCTCCGGAAGTAGATTTCGGAGGATACACGCAGTGGTCAATGAGCAGGTAAGACACCGCCTCTTCACTCTTTTGTCCTTAGTCGAGAAGGTTTTTCCCCACCGAGTTTTCCTGTCACTAAGGTTTTAACAAGGCAAGGTGGTTCGGTTACAACCAATGTTCGTGGAAAACTAAGAACCACCTTAGATTAAAAAAACGACAAGTAAATTAGGATTTTCCTTGGGCTCCAAACATAACTCGTATACAAAAGCACGAGCACGAGACACTCGATCAGCTCGCTGGGTGAGCTGAACAACACACCTTCAGCTCGCCAGCTGGCGAGCTGATTCACGTAAGTTCAACTCGCCTAGGGTGGGTTAAACCTGTCTCAAACCTCTCATCTCTCGTTTCATATTATTATGAGGTTCTGTTGGAGTTCTACAACTGAAATATTTAAAACTCGTATATGTCACGAAGTAGTCGTATAATAGTTCCGATTATCCCAGGCACCAAGAACATCATAGTTATATGATTATTTCCTACAACTTGCGGAAGAATCGTAAAATATTTTTGTATGGAATTAGTCGTATGAAACATCAATAATCGGCCGAAATATCAAAGGCTTTCTTAGCCACACGATTAAAATCATCATTCCTTGGAATGGTCATAAGGATGCAATCGTATTTATCGATCGTGTAAAGCGAGAACGATTAGACTTAAATGTCGATGTTATCTCATTCGCACGATCGGTATAATCTCTCTGCAAAGTTTCGATCGTATCATTGTATTGAACCGCGATTATCTGGGGAGAATCGTGAAAACCGCCTAAACCGTAAAATAGTCTGATGAGTCGTAAAACAATGAAAAGGCCCACTTGTGATTCTAACTTAGAATCAACCCCACGCACGATGGCGGTCGTAGCTTGTCCTGCAAGCTCTGAAGAAAAGGAAGAAATCCAGAGAAAAAGAAGGTTTCCACAGAAGAAACAAACGGAAAAGGAAGGTTTCCGCAGAAGACAGAAAAGGAAGACACCTTAAATTCTATATAAGAGAGATGAGGAAGAGCATGGGAAGGTTGAACATTCTACACACCAAAGATCTAAGGCTTTTAGAATTTTATTCTGTTCTTAGAGAGCTGCGGCTCTAGGTTTTTTACAGTTTTGTTGTTAGTTTAGGGAGTTTTCCAATTGTTCTTAGGGGCGGAACTGCCGCCTGACTGTAAAACGTTCACGAGATTCAGAATAAGAAACCTCTTTTGCCCTATTTCATATTCTTGAATTTTCGTACTTTTATTGTCTTTCTCATATTCCGATCTTGTTCGTGTTTGGATCACAGAAATTCGGAATCTTTGGAAAGTTAGAGTTCACTCTGATTTTTCGTAACTAACGAAAATCGACAGTGCGAATTTCGGTTCCCACAGTTTGGCTAACTGTTGGGGTCAAAAACGGTTATGACGAAACTAACACCTTAACTAGTCACCAAGACTCTAAACAACATAATACGTCTCGGAAAAAATCACTAAACCTCCAGAAGTACGTTTTGGAGGATACGCGCAGCGGTCATTGAGCAGTTAAGCAACCGCCTCTGCACTCTTTTTTCCTTAGTCGAGAAGGTTTTTTCCCACCGGGTTTTCTTGTCACTAAGGTTTTAACGAGGCAAGGTGGTTTGATTATGACCAATGTTTGCGGAAAACTAAGAACCACAATAGGTTCAGAAGAACGACAAGTAAATCATGATTTTGCCTTGGGCTCCAAACATCTCTCATATACAATAGCACGAGCATGATACACACGATCAGCTCGCCAGGTGAGCTGAACAACACACCTTCAGCTTGCCAACTGGCGAGCTGATTCGCATAAATTCGGCGCAGTGAAGGCGAGTTGAACCCGTCTCAAGCCTCTCATCTCTCATTTTTTATTATTCCGAGGTTCTGTTGGAGTTTTGCGACTAAAATATGTAAAACTCGTATACGTCATGGTGTAGTCGTATAATGGTTCTGATTATCCCAGGCACTGAGAACATCGTAGTTATACGATTATTTCTTGCAACTTGCAGAAGAATCGTGAAATCTTCGCCCAAGCACCGCTACGTTTAGCTTATCCGTTTCGGGTGCGAGTCTTTCGGAAAGTCTAGTTACCGACATATGTGGATCTGCGTGACAACAGCCACGCACCAACATAAATTTTGTTTGCAGGACAAGCTACGAATCATCCCGAAAGTTAAGTTTGGCGGCTTGGTGCAAGAATTTGGGAGATTCAGCTCACCAATTAGCAAGCCAAACATGGGATTTCAGCTCGCCCGACGAGCTGAATGCGTGTCTAGCATAGGTGTTCTCGTATACGAACGACGTTCAGGGTCTAAGGTGTTTATCAGAGAATCGCGACTTGCTTGTTGTTGTTCCGAATCCATCACAATTTTAAGTCTTCCGCGAACCATCTTGCATCGTTAAAACCTTAGTGATAGAAAAGCCGGTGGGATAAAACCTTCCCGACTAAGGAAAAAAGAGTGCATAGGTGGTTGTTCAAATGTTTGTGTATTTTTGGTTGTTGGTTCCGGATATTCTATTGGAGGGCCTCTCCCTGCCTCAACCGAACGATTCCAGCAGATTCGACTATCTGTGCAACATAACACTTAGGGGCTACCGACATACTCGCCAGCTAAATTAATTTTTTGATTCCCTTTTGTCTTCCTTTCTACCAATACTCAGATAAAAGCGAGGGGAGAATATCATTTCGTACCCAATACGTAAAATATATGGTAAAACAATCCAAATCCGTAGTTATTTCTTTTTCCTTAACATAATACGTAACACGAAAGTAGCTTTTCACACATATCACATTGTACGACCTGGCCAGTCATACAATAAATCTCACACCCCTAGTGGGTACTAGCCTGAGCAACCCTCAACAACGTGTAAGCGCTAAAGCTGAGCTCCGTCTCGCAACAATGCATTGAAATGAATGACAAACATTTTTAGTGATCGAAACAATTATCATCGTTTTAACATTCGACCTCTCGAATATATATTCCACTATATGACGATAAGCTTGATATAAAACACTCCAATCTATGCTAAGTACGCATCTAAGATATCACTTAAGCAAAATAACACCTTTGTAGGTCTTGAAGTCGACCTTATACGAACAATACGCGTGCAAACAGCAAGAAAACGCAAAGGATTTTCTCAAGCTAACTAAGTTAAAGGGAAAACAAACTATCTGAATGAAATATATAAATTCAAGTTTACGCAACTAAATAAACATAAGTTTTTGGTAAAAACCTCCCCAAGCGTTCAGGTTCAAAAGAGAATAAAAGGTCGGGTAAGAGCCTCCTCATGCCGCCATGTTCAGAATCAAAGAAAATAAAGAGAAGTTAAAAGTGCAAGGAGAAAGGAAGTCGTAGGCGATCACTCCATCATGTCTTGATCACCCTCACCGCCTTTGAGGGATCCTTTTCTTGCCACGATCGCAACCTCCTCGATGCGAACCGCAACCTCCATGGCTTTGTCCAGCGTTTCCCTTGTGTTTACATCGACCTCCTTAGTACAAACCTCATCTGCATCTTCCCCCGCAATCCTTCTCGACCTCAATAGCAGCCTCCTCAACTGGATCAAGAATTGTTAAATTAGTACCATAAGTATTAATTACCTCAACAAGACTTGGCTTAGAGAATTCACCAGGTTGGTCGCTCAAGTCAAACCTAGTTGGCGACGCGACCCAATATTTCTCAACTGTTGATACCAGGTTTGGCACCTGCTCTGAAAGCCCATTTCGACACAAGGCCCAGCTGGATGCCGACGTGGAGAAGAAGAAGGGCCCAGGAAGACAGGTGCTAGATGGGCCGACCTGACGAGCTAGGCTGTCCAGCTCGCGGCCCATTAGGTTAAAACTATGTAATTAGGGTTTTA
>OVBE01004076.1:0-25000 GCA_900406425.1 Iberis pinnata | reverse complement strand
TTCACCAGACCACCTCAAGTTTGAGTAATAGAATGACCGTTTTGAGGGAAAAAAAATACTTTTTGTTTTCTAATTTGATTTTTCCTGTATTAAAGGATAAACTAAATCATTAAAAATTTTAAATATAGAAAAAGTTTTTAGCTAAACTTATCAATTCAAAACAAAAAATATTTTTTCTATTTAAAATTAGATATATTATAAATTTACACATAGACCTTAAGAATTATGATTTTATATTTTTAATATATTTTCATAAAATTTGAAATACATTTAATATCCAAAATACATTTTACATCTATTATTAGTTAGAACGACAAAAAAATCAAGCTAAAGTGACATGTTATGGTTTCACGCTAGTGTTACCATTTTTATGTTTATAACTTAAATACAATTAAAATATAATTAATATATTTTACAAATATAATTAAGTTAGGTGACAAAAAATTAAGTTAATAATACAATAAATACAAATTAAATGCAATGTCCCCTCGTACAACAACCAAACGTTTATTTTATAATTTGGTTTTTGTAATTATTCATTTTATAGTTTTGTAAAAATAAATAAAAAATAGAAAAAAAGATTTTATGCATGGCGCGTTTACTCTTAGTTAATAAAAAACTAAAATTAGAATAAGATAGATTAAAATATTATTAATATTAACAATGTCAGTATTTAAGCTCTGTAATAAGAAATGAATTTCTTAAAATGCATACTTCATTCAATAGAAAACAATGGCTATATGTAGCCTTACATCAAAAGAAAATAACAAACTGAAAATCCTAAACTTAAGCAATAAAAAAATAAAGTTGACCGATAACTTATGTCCATTTATTTGACTGAGAAACAAAAACTACTTAGTGACTTAACCGGATCCTGGTTCAATTTGGTCTTCACTTTAATTTGATCCAACAAACAAAACCTTTTCACCATTGTTTTGCTTAAGAGAGAAAATTCCTAGTCTTCTTCTTAATCTTTCAAAGGTTTCAAGCTTCAAAGGCTTCGTAAAGATGTCAGCCACTTGTTCTTTTGAATTGCAATGTTCCAATCGAATAACTCCTTCTTTGACAAGATCTCTTAAAAAATGAAATCTTACATCAATGTGCTTGCACCTTCCATGAAAAATGAGATTCTTTGACATCTTGATTGTAAAAGTGTTGTCACACATGATAGCAATACTGTCTTCTACTCTCAATCTTAGTTTATTTATGATTCCTTTGAACCATATCACTTGACACACACAGATTGAGGCTGCCACATACTATGCCTCAGTGGTAGAAAGAGTCACAATAGGCTGTTTTTAGACAACCATGCGACCGCTCCATCATTCATAAGTAGAACATAACCTGAGGTGCTCTTTCTACTTTCAACATCACCTGCAAAATCGCTATCAGTGTAGACTTCCAGCTTTTCACTTCCTCCTATCTTGTACCAAATCCCATAATCTAATGTATTCTTCAAATACCTCAACACTCTCTTAGCTCCCTGTAAATTTAGAGTTGTTGGTTTGGACATGTACCTGTAAGTCTGGTCTTGTGTTGGTTAGGTACATGAGGCTCATAATGATTTGTTTATAGTGTATTTCATCAACTATTTCACCTTTCTCGTCTAAATCAACTTTGTTTCCTGGAACCATTGGGTTGCACACACCATTACAACTTTCCATATTGAAACGTCTTAAGATCTCGAGTGCATATTTTCCTTGTGAGATAAGAATTCATGTTGATATCTGCATCACTTCAATTCCAAGGAAGAAACGCATCTTACCAAGATCAGACATATCAAATTCTCTTTCCATAGATGCCTTAAATTCTTTCATCAATAATTCATTATCTCATGTATAGAAAAGATCATCCACATACACACTTACAAACAAATTTTTACCTTGAACATTGATTTTGATGAATAAGATCTCCTCATTCTGTAATTTTTCAAAGCTTTTTCTTAGAAAATACTCTTCAATTCGACTAAACTAGGCCCTTAGGACTTGTTTCAGTCCATACAAAGGTTTGTAAAGCTTATAGACCTTATCTTCTTCCCTTTTTACTTCATATTCCTTTGGTTGTTGTATGTAAACGTCTTCTTTAAGTACTCCATGTAGGAAGGCTGATTTGACATCCAATTGAAAGATGTCCCAACCTTCATGTGCAACTGTGTAGATCATTGTTCTTATTGTATCCATTATAGCCACAGAGGCATACACTTCAGTGTAATTTATCACATGTTCTTGTGAATACCCCTTTGCAACCAAACATTCCTTATACTTTATCTTCACCATTCTAATTGAGTTTTGTTTTGTATATCCATTTCACACCAATACACTTTGCTCCTTCTGGCAGCTCTGAAAGTTTCCATGTTTGATTTCTTTCAACTGAGTTTATCTCTTCATTCAGTGTCTCCTTCCATTTTGTGCTTTTCTCTGCGTCTTCATAACTCAATGGATCATAGTGATTTTCAACAATCATATTCACCACATCCTCTTCATCTACTGCCATATATCCAGTGACATAATCATCTAGATATTTGGGTTGTCTTGTGGTTCTTCTAGTCCGTGTAGGCTTATCATTAATTGGCATAGGTTGCTCAATTTGAGCAGGTTGAATATGTTCAGTTTGATCAGCGTTTTGAGGTACCTCAGCATGATCTTCAGAGACAATAACTTTCATCAACTTTTTCATCTGCATCACTCTCTGCATTTTCACTATCTTCCTAGCATTCGTCATCATATGTCCATGTGAGTGGAGTGTCTATGTCACTTTGTTCCTTCTCCCAGTTCCAAGGCTTTGATTCTTCAAACACTACATCTCTGTTGACAATCACATTCTGTGTTTTTGGTTCATATAGGCGATAGCCTTTTGATTTCTCTGAAAAACCAACCATAACACATGGAGTGCTCTTGTCATCAAGCTTCTCTCTTTTTCATCTCCAATATGCATGTGGGCTATGCATCCCCAAACTTTGAAGTGTTCTACATTTGGCTTTGAACCACACTAGGCTTCATGTGGTGTCATATCTTTGACTACATGTGTAGGACACTTGTTTAGGATATGCAAAGTCCAGTTTACTGCTTTTCCCCAAAAGATATTTGGCACTTTCCTTGATGCAACATAGACCTCACCATATTCATGACAGTTATATTCTTTCTTTATGCTATGTCATTCTGCTGTGGATATAAGTTGTGGTGAGTTGTTTTTTAATTCGTTCTTCCTTGAGAACTCATACGAAGTGTATTCCTCTCCCTTACCGGTTCTCAAGCATCTAATGTTCTTGTTTGCTTCATTCTCAACCTTCTTTTTGAACTGACTGAAGCAACTGAAAGCTTCAGACTTCTCCATTAAGAAGTACACCCATGCCTTTCTGCTATAGTCATCAATGAAGCACATAATGTATCACTTACCACTTGAGGATACAAAAATTATAGGACCACATATATCAAAGTGAATCAGTTCAAGCACTTCTTTAGCTCTCCATGAACTTTGTTTTGGTATGGAGTTTCTCGGCTGTTTCCCTATCAGACAATCTGAACAGGCAAAATTTTGTGAGTCAAAACTTGGTAAACCACATACCATTTTCTTAACTTGCAAAGTGTTCATCCCTCTATGACTCAAATGCCCATATCTCTCGTGCCACATTCTCCTAATATCCTCTAAAGTAGTTTGCAGACATTGTTGATTCTCTTGAGGGAATCCATTGTATTGATTTATGAGCATAAACATCCTATTCATGCTCATTTTGCTTTCTGCTATCAATCCCTTTTCATCATGGAAGATCTTACAGGTTCCCTTCTTGATGATAATGGTTAAGTCCCTTTCTTGAAGCTGACCTAGACTTAACAGGTTGTTTTTGAGCTCATGTACATAGAACACATAAGTGATTATGTACAATGAGTCATTGAACTTCAGCTTCACATTGTCTCTTCTTGTTACTTTCAATACTTGATCATCATCTATGTCTTGTTTCCTGAAATTTTGCTCATGAACTACCAAAGATCTTTGCAACTCTTCAAGTGTAATTCTCTCTATGTCATTTGATTCATCAATTGACACAACCACATACATGAAATTCTCATTAAGAGTTCTCAGGATCTTCTCTACTACCTTTGAGTCATTCATGACCTCTCCATTGCTCCTCGTCTGGTTTGTGATAGCCAACATACGCTTGAAATACTCTGCAACTGAATCTAATTCCTTCATTTGAAGTAACTCAAAATCACTCATTAGTTTCTGCAACAGAGATTTCTTCACACGGTCATCACTACCAAACTTCTTTTCATTGAATCCCAAATGAGTTTTGAGGTTCTCCTGTCCAGTATCTGCTCTATAGTTGTTCTGCCAATGGATTGATATAGATAATGTTTCACCTTGTGATCATTTGTTTTGGCTTCATCAAATTGTTGTCTTTGCTCAACCACGAGTGTTGTTGGTGTTGCTGATTCTTTATACCATGTCTCGATCATGCTCCACAGCTCTCTCGCTCTGAAAAATGCTCCATCACCTCGCTCCAATGATCCCAGTTGCCATCGAACTGAGGTAGCTTCATCTTTTCAGCACCCATCTCTTTTCACTTAGTCTGAAATTGCAATTTCTCTTCTTAGCTTTTCAAAAATTCAATAATCAAGCACTGATACCAATTGTCAGTATTTAAGCTTTTTAATAAGAAATGAACTTCTAAAAATGCATACTTCATTCAATAGAAAACAATGGCTATATGTAGCCTTACATCAAAAGAAAATAACAACTGAAAATCCTAAAATTAAGCAACAAGAAAAACAGAGTTGGCCGATAACTTAGAGCCATTTATTTGACTGAGAAACAAAAGCTACTTAGTGACTTAACCGGATCATGGTTCAATTTAGTCTTCACTTTAATTTGATCCAACAAGCAAAAGTGCTCGAAATAGAAAGTGAGTGGCATAATGGTTGTTACCAGTGTCGTGCCAAGACATATCGAGACTTGAAACAAAGTTTTAATATGTGGTCTTTTTATAAAACTAATGTAATAGTCATATTGTTACAAAAATAATCTACAGTACTAATGATAAAGGAGAAGAGAATGCTAATATAAAAACTAAAAACATATATATTTTAAAGTAAAACTTTTCTTCCTATTTAACCTAAAATGTCACATACTAAACTTATATAATCGATTTTTCGAACCAATTCTCTTTTCCTAAATATCGTAGCCAAAACATTCAACTCTTTTTAGGACATAGTTGAACTAAAGCAAAGAAGTGCTTTTTGTAAATATAAAATAATTAATTGTGCGAGATTTTAGTAAGTGAAGAGAAATGAGAAAATGGAAAGATTTTAGAAATTTAAATTTGGATTTGGATTTATAATATCTTATCATATATTTACATATTGAAAATGGATTTGTTGAGCTAATATATGTGATTTGTTATAATAATAAAAAGTTTCTAAACCCAAAAATTAACATATTATGTAAAATTTATCTATTTTTATTTCAAAAATTAATTAAAAGTGTGGCTTTAATTTTTTTAAAAAAGCATATGTGGCCTTGGGTCATTCTTTCCACTAACCTTGTGGCAGAGCTCTAGTTGTTACCTCTGCTCTAGTTGTTACCTCTGCTGTGTTGTTATTAGACTAAGGATCGAATTTGGTTTTTTTGTGTTATGCAAATGAATTTTTTCCTATTTATAGAATTTGGATTACTAAATCGATTTATCATGATTCAAATATTTATATGGCAAAAAAATATGTCAAAAAGAGAAAGTCTTAACGAGTTTTTTTGGTGTTTTTTTTTTTTTGACATGTAGTTAAATTATTTTTTGTAAACCCATTGGTAAAGAGATATTTCAAGAGCAAATTAAGTCCAAGAGATTTATAATGCGGATGAGATTTTAACCATTGAGACCAAAACTAAAATATCTCCAATACATGTACGTATAAAATTAGAAAAAATAATCAAGTGAGTGGAAGAAAAATACAAAAAAGTAACAAAGATAGTGAGTGGTGAAGCCAAAATTGAAAGCGTGATGGAATTGAATCTGAGGTTTTCATTGGGTGTGACCACATGCTTCTCTCCGCTTCTTCCTCTTCGATCCCATCTCACACCTCATTTTAAGCAAAAAAAAAAANTTTAAAAAAAAAAAAAAAAAAAAAAACAAAAGTTCGATAAATCCTTTTGAAGTTTATAAATAATGTTTTTTTTTTCATCTTTGAATCTTGATAGTTTGTTATGTTTTAGTTTGAATTTTGGTGTAGCACGTTTTTTCAGTGGAGTACTTGCTTTGCTTGCGTCAATCTTTTCTTATTTTCTATTTTTATTTAATTGGTAATGAATGCTTGCGTGAACTTTTAATAATTGAAATGGTGACCAAAAATGATAGTATTTGTAGACGATGTTAAGTTGACTTTGGAATGAGATTAATCCCATCTTATAAGAATTCGTAATATATTTCATCTTAGTGTAATTGAACGTTTAGTAAAGAATTTAGATATATCATGAAGTATTAGTAACTTCATTTTCTTGTAATATATGACAGAACTTAAATAAAATATTTAAGAAATCAATTTTTTTGTTAATTGATCATATTTTTTTATTAGATGAATTCTAAACATATTTAGACTAGCATGATCATACGGAAATATAATTAATAGCTCGGTATGCAAATAATTTGTAAAAAACTTTTAGTAGTAATAATAATAAATTTGGAAGAAAATGAGTTTTTACAAATTGAATGTAGTGTGTATAAATTATAAACCTTGACAACAAGTCGATAATTAAAAAGATCCAGATTTGTATCAAGAGATGGTGGCTGTTCAGTTGTTTTGCTGGAAGCCATTGATTCTTCCTTTTCATGCTTCCACGAGGGTTCGAGTCGCGTCTTTTAACAGGTTTTCAATATTCTTCTGTTAAGTTGTGATGATCGAAGATTCGGAGTTTTTCATTTGGGTTTATCTTCTTCATCTTCTGCTTCATGTTTCTTTACTGTTAAATGTAGCGATTTCAATGGCTTTTTTTTTTTAGAATTTTTGCGACTCTTCTTTATTTGGATTTCTACTGGAGGTTTTGAATTTGGGCGTGTAAGCTAAGGTGTTCTGTAAACGATTCAAAAGCTGAAATGCCTTCTTCATTCAAATTGGCTACCGATGATTACAAATTGTGATTTCCTTTTAGCAGGAGCTTGAATTTACACTCACTTCCTTTAGGTGGGATTGAGTCTTTTAGATGCCGAGGTGAGGTTTGCTTCAGTATAGGATTTGCCATTTTCCCCAAAAATTTTGATAGAATTCTTTAGGGTCTCATTATTCATGTTTGACTTGGCTATGTACTACAGGGACCTTCAAAGTCAAATCTCAAAGAACTGGAGATACTGAGCAGTCTAATGTCAACCTGGCTTCTCTTAATGATTATAATCCCAAATTTTACAAGGTGAAAGCCAAAACTTGTTCATTTTCATATATATATATATTTTTTTTATTGATTATATTCTAATTTCTTCTTTATCAATCTGCAGAGTCTTCAATACAAACTTGTGATAGGATGCATCCCACTGTATGCGATGTTCAAAATAGTGCAAAAGATAATTCAAGAGCTTCCTCGTCTAATGCACAACTCAGTTGGGGCTGGCTTGCCTTTTGCTTGTGCTTCAAACTCCCTGAATAAACCCACTCCTCTTAACTTGGACGTTGCCATTCCTTCTTTGCAAAATATCAAATGGAGTTTTGCAAGGTTTATTTATCTGTTCAATATTCAGCTTGAGAAGAACATTGCTACGTATGTCCTAAACTCAATATTACTTATCAAGATACTAGTTGCTTTTCTTTTTTTGGTGATGAATCTCGTTGGTAATTTTGTTTGTATAATTGTTACTAACTACAGAAGAAACATGAGGTCTTAGATGGTTGATATGGAAATTTGTAGTAACAAACTATGCAAATAATGTAAATTGATGATTAAAATCTTTCGTCTTTCATTAGTGAGGAGATGGGTTTGGTGTTGGGGACTGCTCCTAAGTAAGAATTTGATTGAATGGTTTCTCTCATGTTCTATTCGATTGTCGCTGAGTACTATTGTTAGGTCGACTGTGCTTGAGATTACTAGTATTTGTATATAGTTAAATTGTATTCTTCCTTTGTGTATATGACATCTATTTTGATCACTTGTCGTGGTTATTTTAGGTTCCTTGTGGCGCTCCTTTTAGCATGCTTATCATTTGTTGTTATTGGAGGACTCCTATTTTTCAAATTCAGGTAACCTATCTTTATTAAATTAAGCTTTTCGAGTTAAAGCTTTCTCAACATCAGTATAGTGTAATTATATGATCACTTTTCCCGAACCTCTATAAATGGAAGATAAAACACAATTCTTGGTCTTAGGTTTTAGACTGAAGAAGAAATTTTAGAAAGGAAAATGATCGGGTACATGTAACCTTAATGAACATTTTCATTTTCCAACTGCATGATTCCTGCTTTTGAGTAAGACCTGATATGCACTGTTATTGCCTTCTTGTTCTAAAGGAAAGACACTCCACCCTTAGAAGACTGCCTCTGGGAGGCCTGGGCATGCCTAATTTCCTCTTCCACTCATCTAAGGGTCATGATTTGCTTCTTCACTGATATCACATCTGATCAATTACAGTTTACATGCCTCCTAAAATTTATATGGATCTCTTGCAACTAAAAGCCTGTATGTTTAATGGAAACTGCAGCAAAAGACACGGACTGAAAGAGTCATTGGATTTGTCTTAGCCATTTGGGGAATACTGTTTTATTCTCGGCTTTTAAGCACCATGACTGAACAATTCCGGGTAAGTTGCTGTAATAAACACTGGTGAGATATGACTGTTAATTGATACAAGTTCCTGATTGCTTTGTCTGGGCAGAATAATATGCAAAGGCTGAGGGAAGGGGCACAAATGCAAGTGCAAGAAGCTGATCATATCATCATTTGTGGAATAAACAGTCATCTGCCTTTTATACTAAAGCAACTGAACAGTTATCATGAGCATGCTGTCCGCTTAGGTACCGCCACAGCTAGGTAACTAGATTACTCTATGTTTCATAAAAAAATATGCCCGCGTTTGTTGGTTTGGCTGATTACAGAATACCTTCACTCGATATATGCTTTCAGGAAGCAGAGACTCCTGCTTTTGTCTGATACTCCAAGAAAGCAAATGGACAAGCTAGCTGAGGGGTACTCCAAAGATTTTAATCATATTGATATCCTTACAAAGAGGTAAAGTAATTGACACACTTCCGATTAAGTGGAAGTATCATCCGAAAAGCTGCTTAGGTTTATACCATATTAATTAATAATTTTCTTGTATGTATATATATATGCCGTGCTGATTTCATGCTTCTATCAGTGCAGTTGTAGTCTTAACATGACAAAATCATTTGAGAGGGCTGCTGCCTGTATGGCACGTGCCATTATCATACTACCAACAAAAGGTGATCGGTAAGAAAATTTTTAAGTCTCGGAATGTATACTTGAAGAGGAACTGAGATTGCAATTTGCTTTGATGAATAAGATTATGGAAACTGAGAAGTTCTGAATAGATATTTGAATAGTATAGAAGTTCAGCGACGTAGCTAACTCGACAAACATGTTTAATATTTCCCTCTTTAAATACATATGAATACTAAGCAAGCTCAGTTGTTGTTATGCATGAAGGATGCGGTTAAAAGACTTATGTATAAATAGTATTTGGGTTGTTTGAGCCTTTGGGGTTGAAAGAGTTGGGAGTTCTTGTAATGGTTTGTACTTGTTCTTAATTATGCACCTTGGTTCTCAGTTAAAAAAAAAAAAAAAAAATTATTCAGAAACCTGCCAGAAAAACTAGAATGCTAGTGGTAAAATTTCCATTGCCTCATTTCTTCGTAAAAACTAATTCAAATTTGTTTTAGGTATGAAGTTGATACAGATGCATTTCTTTCTGTATTGGCCCTTCAACCTATACCAAGGATGGAATCAATCCCAACCATTGTAGAGGTAAATTAGGTAACTTGAAAAGTTTGCAGTAATGGTTCTCAATTTATGGTGCTCATCTTATTCCTTTCTGGAATACAGGTATCAAATCCCAATACGTATGATCTTCTCAAGTCAATTTCCGGTCTGAAAGTGGAGCCAGTTGAAAATGTTACGTCCAAATTGTTTGTCCAATGCTCTCGTCAAAAGGACCTAATAAAGATTTACAAGCACCTACTAAACTACTCAAGTATGGTACATGACTGTTATCTGTTTTATTTCATGTCTTTTCTTTTATTAAGTATGTATTCAAGACTAATTAACATCGAGTGTACTCATTGCAGAAAATGTATTTAATCTTTGCAGCTTCCCCGATTTAGCTGGGATGAAGTATAGACAATTAAGACTTGGGTTCCAGGAGGTAGTGAGCAAGTTTTTTTTTTTTCATTAATTTTTAGTCTTTGTAACAAATTTCATCCTTTACATGTCTTCCTTTCAGGTTGTGGTCTGTGGCCTTTTACGTGATGGGAAAGTAAATTTTCACCCAAATGATGATGAAATGCTCATGGAAACTGACAAAGTATTGTTTATTGGACCTCTGAGTTGGAAAAAGAAGCAAATTTTACTTAAAGACATGAAAACTGAGAACAATACAATAAAGGAGACTGATACTCGGAAGCAGGTGTTTGAGAAAAAAAGATCAAGACTATCAAAGATTATAATGCGTCCTAGGAACTCCTTATCAAAGGGATCTGATTCTGTGAAAGGACCCAAAGAAGCTATACTTTTACTTGGTTGGCGTGGAGATGTTGTGCATATGATTGAGGAGTTTGATAATTATCTCGGTCCAGGCAGTGCATTGGTAAAATTCTCATATGCCATTATCTCTTTCTAGTTGATTTTCATGGTTAGAGTTATCAATATAATTATCTTTATACACAGGAAATATTATCAGATGTACCGTTAGAGGAGAGAAAAAAAATGAGAAATGGTGTAGCCTCAGGGAAAGTGAAAAACATTCGAGTTTCACATAGGGTGAATTCAGTGACATTAACAAGCATAGCTTAAAAGTCAATTGTGTATTTAATGTTTTTCAATCTGTTTGCAGGTTGGGAATCCTATGGATTATGATACATTAAAGGAAACTATAATGCATATGCAAAGTAAATATAGGAAGCGTAAAGATATTCCTCTATCCATTCTTGTAATATCGGATCGAGACTGGCTCCTTGGAGATCCATCTAGAGCAGATAAACAATCCGCTTACTCTCTTCTGCTCGCTGAAAGCATCTGCAATAAGCTTGGAGTAAAGGTACTCTACTCTACTGACATTTCATCTCAACTTATGATAATGTATCTTACTCTACTATATGGTTGTTTCTCTAGGTACAAAATCTAGCTTCTGAAATTGTCGACTCTAACCTTGGGAAGCAGGTAGGTATTGAAAGTGCCCTTAAGTCTACATGTAAATTAAAGTTACATTGCTAAAATGTTATACAAAACCATGTAGATAACAAGAATCAAACCGTCCCTAACTTACATAGCAGCAGAGGAAGTTATGAGCCTTGTAACGGCACAAGGTTTTACATTATTCCTCTTTGTTTTTATTTATTTATTTATTATTTCATGTTTACGCTTATTAACATCGTTTGATATATAATCAGTTGCTGAAAACAGTGAACTGAACGAGGTGTGGAAAGACATTCTAAATGCAGAGGGTGATGAGATATACGTAAAGGTTACACTAACAACATAACTCTCTTTCTTCAAATCCTTTTTTGCCAGTCTGAAATTCTTAAGGTTTGGTATGAAATACACAGGATATTACTCTGTACATGAAAAACGGCGAGAGCCCTTCATTCACCGAGCTCTCAGAGCGAGCATGGCTAAGGCGAGAAGTAGCTATAGGCTACATAAAAGCTGGTAAAAAGGTGACTTACGTTTTTCCTCTGCTGTACACACATTAATCTTCCTCTCCTCTTCAATTAAATAGGTTTCGTTTTTGTTGTTGTTGTAGATAATCAATCCAGTCTCAAAGAAAGAACCCCTCTCTCTAAAAATGACAGACTCGTTGATTGTTATATCAGAGCTTGAAGGAGATCAACCAATTACACTATGAAACTACCAAATGTTATAGTTTCTCACATACCACAATGACATTGTGAAAGGTAACACTACTCACAAATGTAAGCATCAAATAAGTAGTTGAATTTGTAGAAAGAAAACAAATCCTTTTACATCGAAGCCTCTTTTGTTCATTGGCCTTCAGTCAAGTCAGTCTTTGTTATGATCTTATAGTTTTTCTTTTCTTAGTACCAATGTCTCCAACACTAGGTTACTTTCTTTCAGGATATAACCTATAAGAATCATTGCTTGAATCCACAGTTACCAATGTGATTCTTTGAGATTTTAGTTAAGGTAAGACAAAGATATTATGGTTGATTGCTTTGATATAGAGAAAGAGTAAAAACAAACACAAAAGTTGGTTTCTTTAAGTTAAAAAGCATTACAGAAAAGTGCACGAAAAGTGAATTGTATGACTGATATTCATATAGGAAACTAATTTATCTTCAAAAGCTTTTTTGGTCAACTATCGTATTATAAATCACCCCAAAAAAGGAATTATACAAAAACCTTAAGGAATTAGATTTAGAGGTTTCATAGACCACAGAAGGGAATAATCCCAAAAACTAATGAAACTACCCACAACACACAAAGATAGAAGCCAAACAAAGCCAAAATGATACCAACTAGAAACAAAAGATATAAGAAAATGGAGCTAGCAAAAGAAGAAGCTAAACAGAGGAAAAACAACTCTCACCTTATAATAAGTCAGAAAACCAATAAGGATGGCTCTAAGAAACGTAGGAATTTTGTCTATTATGCTTGGGACACTACCCGGAACAGAGAAGCTCCTATGTTTGCTTTACGAGCTTCTACTTGAATTTGCCAACCATGCAAGCGAGATAAGGTAAGACGGACTTCCTACGCTTGAAATCTAAAAGACGGCCAAAAACAAAGCCTTAAGATGGCTCCAATAATATCTGGAGCCTCAAATGTGAAAATGACCATGTCTAGGTGATGGTCAACAATCAGTCCAAATTGAAAAAACAAAGAACACACAATAACACAAACCAATACTTTTTATGCCAAGATTTCTCAAAGACAAAATACAAGAGTTGTTTATGTTCTTGTACTACAAGCTATTCAACAACACACTTGTATGATTTAGAAAAAGTCGAACATGTTTACCCCAAGATCTCTCTCAGGTTCTCGAATAAGCATGTTCTTCAAAGTTTTTTTCCCCTTAAATACTCACGCAAACCTTACTTGTCATTTTTTTCTTTTGATTTGACTTCCTTTTCTTCCATATTCCTGAAATCTCTTTTCCTCTTTTAAATCTTCACAACATTCCATTTCTAACTTCAGCCAACACATCGATTCTTCTTAGAATCATCGTTCCCGCTCCTTTCTGATTTTAAACCTCCATTGGTTCTTGAACCCGCATTTCTTCTGCATCTACAATCTCTTTTTTTATTATTGAGTTTGATAACCAAGCACCTCACTTGGCGACCTGTGAAACAACAAAACACACAACACACAAGCAATTGCAAACTAACTGTAAACGAATACTCATTGCAACACAAAATGTCAACAACCTCAAAACTAGACAATCATGTTCAAGTTTACAGCAAACCAATGAGTCCAAAAGATAATAACCGACACTTCTGACATGTAAGTTGAGCACATTTAATCTCACAAAAAGTCATGGTGAAAAAACAAAATAACATCTCGTGTGCTTCTTGGTACGATTAGTGTTCTGCATCATCTGGGTGCGGTTCTTGTTCCTCCTGATCTCCCCCTGCTTAGTAGCATAACTCAACCAAAAACACCAATGCAACAATTAGCAATAGAGATTGAAAAACTTACTTGTGTCAAGTGCCCTTTGAAGAATACGAATGGCCTGAATCACTACCTGACGAAGAGATTCAGGATTGCCTGAAGAGTCCCTAAAAGAGGATTCATTCGATAAATGGACAATAATTCAAGTCGTTCTGCATCTGTGAGATTGATAGGGCGTTGATGCTGCAGGAGCCTGAAGAGAAATGATGGAAAGGGCAGATAGAATTTTCTGGCTAGTTCATAACCCCAATTCAGAACTTGTGTGTAAACCATACGACCAAATTCAATGGGAATACCATGAAAGATGCAATAGATGAGTCGTGCACGAGAGGGGATCATGTAAGTAGAATTATTTTTGGGAAGCCAATTGTAACAACAGATCCTGTACAGAGTCGCCTTATCAAGTGCAAAATGGGTGATCTTCAGGTCTGCCCAGGAGGTCACAACCCCATCAGAGAGGAATGCAGAAAGAGTATCTTTGGAGACCGCCTTCGCTACAACTTCACCAACTCGATCATCAATATCATCAACTCCCAAAGCCTAGTTGATGTGAATAGTAGAGAAGGCGTATGAATGTCCACACACCTAGACCAAAATCGATGTCAGATTGGTGTGCTTCAAAGGTAAATGTGCCTAGAACTCCCAAACCACTTGTCGCACAAAATTTGGGAGACCAACGATAGTTTCCAAACAACCAAAAGTGTGAAGCAGATGTTCAATGTGCGCAAGCAGAACCGTGAGATCAACGTTGATGGTAGCAAAGACATCATGATGATCTTTGGCCAACACCAAGAAAAACCGAGGCAAGTCAAATACGGGTTGTGGTGTTTGAGATGTTGTGCGTGCACGAGGACGAGTACGATGAGAGGCTTTACCATGAGTAGTTCGACAACGCTTGGGTAGAGATGTTGGAGCCGGCACAGAGGTTGCATGCACTGAGATCTGAGATTCAAGATTCTTGAAGTTGGCTCTGCTGGGTGTATGAAATCATGGCCATGAGATATAGGGAGCGACGACGAGTGAGACAGAACATGTGATGGTGGATCAGGTGCACGGAGAACCAACAACAATGAACAGAAATCCTCTATGAATGCTGGATCACAACCAGTCGCATCGATTGGTGGAACAAGAGTACTCTGGGAGGCTGAGTCTGATAGTGACAGTGTAGGTGAATGGTGAACAAGGCGCAAAATCCCTGAAAGTAAGCGATTAATGGTGAAGAATGAATTAAGAATACGAGAAATGTGAGAGAAAGCAAATCCCTTTTGTATGCAGTGAAAGGATGTGAGTGTTCGGTACAGGTGCAACCCTAGGTAGATTAATCGACACCTTCTCGCTAAGCAAGTCAAGGAAAGTACCTTCTCGAAGATGAGCCAAATATGCCAAGTTAATACACATGAATCATGTCATCATATATGTGAATAAGGATTAGGTGTTTGACATGCCAGTATACTTGCAGTTGATAGAGTTGTGCATCCCCAGAAACTTGACACAGTTGAGAATACCTTAGGTTGAGACATGCATATATATTAGACAACCACTAAAAAACCATATTAGGTGCAAGAAACAAAGAGCGGTTGAGAATCAATCTACAGCAATTATGTCATACAAAAAATATATACGCACACCAAACCACCATATATGCTCAGTTATGTAGAGTTGTGGTGATCAGAAAGTTGAACAGCGGAACAATGATGTTTAAAAACAGTGATTAGTCTTTCACACTAGCATACCTTTATCTAGTGAGAAACCACGTTTTCAACCTTCTGGATGATAATAATGCAGTTGTAGTTTCCTTTGGGTAGATGTGGGTTGAGTATCTTCATGTGACTTTTCTGATACTCAACCACGATTTAGGTTTTTTTTTAATATACCCCTAGCTCTTTGATTTCCTTAAAATGCATTCAGTTGTACGTGTGCTCACATGTGACGGCATGACAAGAAGCTCTTTTTCACTATCAATCATACTAGTATTAGACTACTTATCATGTTCGACTCCCACTCACACCCCCACATACTTTAGTAGCTTGTTTAGAGATCACAGACACCAAAAGATTTGCGTAAACTAACAAATCTATTGAAGTCAAGAGGTTTGATGAATATGTCAGTTAACTGAAATTCTGTGCTCACATGATCGATCACAACAACCTTGTCTTCTACCAATTCTCGAATATAATGGTGTCTTATATTAATGTGTTTAGTCCGTGAGTGCTGCACACGGTTCTTGTACACTCTGATTGTCACAATGTATCATCATTGGTCCAGACACATAACTATAATACTTACTCATTTGTTTCATCTACAACAACTGTGTACAACAACTCCCAAGTGCAATATACTCTGCTTCTGTTGTTGATAGGGATACACTATTCTGTTTTCTACATTGCAAAAAGATCAGATTGTTACCAAGGAAGAACCCTCCGCCACTGAAACTGCCTGTCATCCAGAATCCCAGTCTAATCATTATCACAATATCCTGCAAGATTTGAATTTCTGTCTCTAGTGTAGTACAAACTCAAGTTGGTTGTCCCTTCACATACTTCACAATTCTTTTAAATTCGTTGAGATGCGATGTTTTTGGTTGTGCTTGATATCTAGCACACACACCCACATTTAGGTTGACATCTGGTCGACTTGTTGTGAGATATAGCAGACTTCTAATCATTCTTCAGTAGAACTTTTAATCCACATCTTCTCCATTTTCACCCTTCGGTAGCTTGCATGTTGTGTTCATAGGTGTCTTTGCGATCTTACATGAGTCCATTCCAAAGCATGAAATAAGATTCTTCGTATAGGTACTTTGTGAAATGAAAATTCCATCCTCCTTTTGTTGTACCTGCAAACCAAGAAAATATGTCAATTCACCACACATACTCATCTCAAATTTCTGTGTCATTTTTCTGACAAAAACCTTGACAAGAAGATGATTGGTTGAACCAAATACGATATCATCCACATAGATTTTCACAATCAGATTTTTTTTGTCTTTTGTGTAGTAGAACAAGGTCTTGTCAACATTCCCACAAACATATCCTCGTTGCCACAGAAAGATTGCCAGCCTCTTATACCATGCCTTAGGAACCTACTTCAATCCATACAGGCCTTTTTAAGTTTATAAACATACTCATGATGGTCAGGATCGTAAAATCCATTAGGTTGTTCCACATATACTTCCTCTTGAATAATACCGTTTAAAAATACAGTCTTGACATCCATTTGATGCAGCTTGAAACCCATAACACATGCCATACCAAGCAAGAATCATATTGATTATAGTCGAGCCACTGGAGCAAAAGTTTCATCAAAGTCAATACCTTATACTTGGAAGTATCCATGTGCTACCAACCTTGCCTTGTTACGAACCACATGTCTTTTCTCATCTATCTTGTTCTTGAAGATCCACTTGGTGCCCACAATGTTGATGTTTTCAGGTCTAGGAACCAACACCCACACCTTGCTTCGTTCAAACTGTTCTAATTCTTCTTGCAATGAACCAATCCAGTACTCATCCTCTAAAGCATCTTTGTGTGACTTGGGTTCAATCATGGAAACAAAATAGGAGTAACCAACCATTTCTCGAAAGTTTATCTTCTTTTGCCTGGTTGTTCGCCCATATGTGACGTTCCTAATAACATCTCTTTGCAAGTGATTTCTATGTACACTTGGTATATTCAGTATATGTCCCTCTTTACCTACCTCTTCTTCTTCTGTTTCTACCATCATTTCGGTTTCTGAACAGTCTTGTGTCTTTTGCTGACTTGAAATAGAAAGATCCAGACTAGTGATGCCTTCGGTGAGATGTTGAAGATCATCATAGACAACATTCACAGTTTCCATCACAACCTTAGTTCTCTTGTTGAAGACTATGCATGATGTGCTTACAATAGAGTATCCAAAAAGATCCCTTCATCACTTCTTACATCAAACTTACCAAGTTGGTCCTTGTTATTGAGTATATAGCATACGCATCCAAAAATATGAAAGTAACTCACTAAGTGGTTTCCCTTTCCACAATTTGTACGGTGTGGCCTTTGTGCCTCTTTTGACATACACCATAGTTATGATGTAGCATGTTGTGCTCACGGCTTTAGCCCATAATTGTGTAGCCACTTTGTTAGCATGTAACATGGCTCTGACCATTTTCTGTAACGTCATGTTCTTTCTCTCAACTACTATATTTTGTTGCGTTGTCCTTGGTGCTGACAGTTGGTGTGTGATGCCTTGGTCTGTACATAAATTTTCCAAAATTTCATTTTGAATTTCACCACCTCGATCACTTCTGATGGTTTTAATACCCCATCTCTCATTCTTCAATTTCAATGCCATAATTCTAAAGCTTCTATGGTCTCTGATTTCTACCTCAAGAACCTCACCCAGGTATATCTTGTGAAGTCGTCAACCAATACAAAGGTATATCTTGGGAAAGCGATCTATTTCCTCACGGAAACTTTCATATACCGATATTTTCCCAAGAAATTAGACTCCAATTTTATTTCTCCCTGATTTTAATTTCTGATATCTATTTCTCCATAGTTAGAACTTAAAAATCTGATTGTCCGCTGATCACGGAAACGATCTATTTGCCCACTAAAACTTTCATATAGAGATTTATCCCGACAAAATTAGAGCTTAATTTTGTTTCTCTCTAACTTTAACTTACAATATCTATTTCCCCATAGTTAGAATTTAAAAATCTATATGACCATTGATTGTAATATAAGAAGTCTTTTACCCATAAAATTGTAATATAAGAAGCCTTTGTCAACCGAGTTAATTTAATTTTATGGATAAAAGGCTTCCTATATTACTATCAGTGAACAAATAGATGTTTAAGTTCTAACTATAGGGAAAGAGAAATTAGAAGTTAAAACGAGGGGGAAATGAAGTTATGGTCTGATTTTGTGGGGAAATATCGGTATATGAAAGTTTCCGTGGGGAAATAGATCATTTACCCTAAATTAATCAACCGAGTTAATTCAATTTTATGGGTAAAAAGCTTTTTATATTACGATTGGTGGACAACTAGATTTTTAAGTTCCGACTATGGGAGATAGATATCAGAAATTAAAATCAGGGGGAAATAAAATTAGAGTCTGATTTCGTGGGAAATATCGGTATATGAAAGTTTTTGTGGGGAAATAGATCGTTTTCCCATATATCTTTTACTTGTGATGCTTTCAACTTGGATTGGTCCCATCTGATCTATGTGAACAAGATTCAAGGGACTCTTTGTGGTGATTTCAGAAAATTTTGGATGATGCACTTTAATTGGTTTACCTTGTGAGCATGGACCACGCACAAACTTGTCATCTCCTTTCAGCTTGGAAAGTCCCCGAACTAGTTCAATGTTGGCTAATTTGATCAATGTTATGACATTCACGTGTCCCATCTTTCGATGTCAGATGTCTAGTTGATTGGGAACTGTGGTTGTAAGACATGTCTCTGTTGGTTTCCACATATAGCAATTCCTGCATGTTCTTATTCCCTGAAGTTTCACATCACCTGATTCATCAATAGCTTGACATTTTTTCTTGATAAATGTCACTTCCAGTCCCTCATCACATAACTGACTGATAGGTCTAGAATTTAATCCTAGTCTATTACTGCAGAAAACAGTTCAATGTAGCAAAGATAGGGTATCGAATCCACAGAGACCAGAATGTTACACAATTCAGTATCAATTCAAATCTGGCTAAAACAAGAATAATAAGATTAACGGTTATCAAAACAGTAAATTAAAACGGTTTAAAACTTATAAAATAAAAGCGTCAGGCATCAGGGAAACCACAAGTAATCAGGATTGAAAGTCAATTTATCATGCATGGATTTTCTTCGACAATAGTTCTCAACATGAAAGACAAAGATAGTTTAATCTCCTCCCAGAGTATTAAACCCTATGTTCAAATTATCAGAGACAAACTCCCGCCGTCTTTTAAATAACATAACATGCATTACATATCAGATTCAATTGTTCATAAGCAATTAAGACAATACTCCCACAAGCAAAATCACTTATTCATCGAGACTAGATCCAACTTCTAAACCAAATCCCTTTGTGTTTATCAATCTAATATCAATGAACTAGTTAGCTACTCTAATTCATGCATTAATAATAAGTCTAGACTAAGAACCTAACAATTATTATCCCCTTTTGACAAATTGAACAATCAAACCCTGAATTCCCTGGGAAACCATAAAACCTAACTATGGAACTACTCAAACATTGGCATGCAAAAACAATTCAATGTCAAAGAAGAACACATATTTAAATTAGATATTGATAGATAAAAGGGTTTAGAAATCTTCTCCCAAATACAGATTTTCATAATCTCTTCTCCCTCAATAATTCTCTCAGAAATAAAATAAAGCTTAAGTTCTAAAGGCCTAAAACACATTGTATTTATAGGATAAAAAAGTAAAATAATAAATAAGGAAAACTTGGATAGGTTTGAAGACTTGATTTGCAATTTTGGAAAACTTCAATTCTTGTTCGGAGGATGTGCTCGATCGAGCAAGTGTTTGCTCGATACTTCTCTTCACCCGATCGATCTCCATCTCCGGATTTTTCCAGGAGCATTTGTTCTATCGAGTAACTATGTTTCTCGATCGTGCATATCGTTAATCATCTGCTCGATCGATCCAAAGCATGCTCGATCGAGCACTTATGTCTGGAACTTCTGAAATCTTCTGAAAAACTTCTGAAATGCACTGTTTTGCTCTGAATCGACCCGAACACCTAGAATATTGAAATTCTACCAAATATGCAATGAAAGCACTCAGAATAATGCAAAATAGCAAACATAAATGCCCACTATTATGCATTAAAACCGAGTAATATCACCAGTCCCTCATCACATAACTGACTGATGCTAATCAAATTTCCTGTCAACCCCTCTACCAAATAAACATTAAGAAATTTTGGGTTACTCTCTTCACTTGTATCTCCTCATCCTCTGATNTTTTTTTTTCCCCCCCCCCCCCCACCAAATGTGACATTTCCAATATTTGCTGCCTTGAAACCTTCAAGAGCTTCAGTCTTACCAGTCATGTGCCTAAAGCATCCACTGTCAATATACCATGCACCACCTTGTTCTACCTTCTATTTTATCTCAGTACTTAAAGCTGAGTAATATTGCATGAATTACTTTCATATCCATACTTTGTCCTTGTAGCATTTTTCAACATGATAGTATTGTTGATGGAGTACTTGAAAGATTATGTCGTCCCACCAGTAGCAGTTTGAATTGATATGCCCAAATTATCCACAATAGCTATAACTTTTGTCCCTGAGCCTTCACATCTCTGTCTTTTCAACATTTTTAGGTCCAACCTCCTCCTTGTCATGACCAACTGTTGCTTTAACAAAGGTATCACCAGATAGTCCTTGATAGCCGAGTCCCCAGTTGACTGTGCCTGACCTTCCCAATGTGAGAAGCTTATCAAGATCCTTAGTCCCTTTTGACAGCATCTTGATTTGCTTCAACTTCTCATGTAGCTGATGTTGTAACAACTCTGTTCTTCCTTTTTCTTCTTGTAGTTTAGTTCTTAGAATCTCAACAACTACAACCAAAGTTCGATTCTCTTGTGTCAGATCTGTATTTTGTGTTCTGAGGAGCACTAGGTACTCACACAGGATTTTGCTCTCTTCCACCAGAGACACTTCACAGTCAAAGTCAGACCACAAATCTTCTTTAATGATACCAACATATGCCACCAGATTGAGCATCTCTTCTTCACTGTCATCACCGGACTCAGTGTCCTTGGTTTCATCATCTCAACTCACAAATGATTTTTCTTTCCATCTCTGTAGGTTAACATATTTAGACTTTAGATGACCATATCCTTTGCATTAAAAATATTTTATTGTTTCTTTCTTCTTGAGGTATGGACAATCTGCTTTAAAATGTCCAAAACATTTGCATTCATGACACTGAACATCATTTATTCGATATCCCCTGTCGTTGTCAGCTTGGTTGTCATTTCTGTGATATCCTCTGTCATTATCAGTTTTTTGTTCAGACCTGCTCATGTTTGGGACCTCACGTCTTTGTCCTCTATCCTACTGAAGTATTTTTTAACAATGATACTAAAAATATCTTCTAGTGACTCTGACGTTGGTTGTTCAGAGGCTATGAATGCAACACCACTTTTTGTATTGGGGTTCCTCTTTTTTTATTTCAAGTTCTCTAGCTTGCATTATACCAACAATTTTTTCAAAGAACATTTCATCTGAATTTTTTGCAACTTGTAGCGCTAATTTGTGAGATTGGTACTGGCTTCGTAAACACCTCAGTAACTTCTTTACCAACTTCTTGTCCTTGTATGATTTTCCCAACACACTTGATGCATTGGCAATGGATGACAGTTTCCCACTGAATTCCTCAATACTCTCATTTTCCCTCATCTTGATTCTTTCGAACTCAGAAGCTAGAAGATCCACCCTAGAACTCCTTACATCATCATTACCTTTGTATGTTGCTTGAAGAATATCTCATACTTGTTTCGCAGTCTTGCATCCTTGAACTGGTCCTTGGTAAGTGAACACCAAATGGTTGACAATGCCTTGGAATTATATTTTGACTTAAGTGTATGTGTATCAGTCCATTCACTCGATTCTCTTTCGACCCAGTCACCCTTTTCATTTTTATTTTGTGGTGTATTCCATCTTGACATGACAACAATCCATGCTTCCTCGTCCATTCCTTTGAGGAGTTCTTGAATTTCGACTTTCCACCATCCAAAATTTTCAGGATCCAGTAGTACCGATCGAGTCATTGGAAATTGAGTGTTCTCCGTCACTTGTCACAGGATCTTCACCTGTTTGTGAAAGATACAAATTCTTTCCTCAGATGTCTGCTCTGGTACCAATTGAAAAAACAGAGAACACACAATATCACAAACCAATAATTTTTATTCCAAGGTTTCTCAAACACGCAATACAAGAGTTGTTTATGTTCTTGTACTACAGGCTATTCAACAATACACTTGTATGATTTAGAAAAACTCAAACCTGTTTTTAGCCCCCCAAGATCTCTCCCAGACTCTCCACTAAGCAGTTCTCACAAAAATCCCTAAACCCAGAAATCAACTCAAAAGTCTTGAAGTTCTTCCAAGCTCATGCAAATCCTACTTGTCATTTCTTTTTTCTTCTTTTGATTTGACTTCTTTTTCTTCCATATTCCTGAAATATTTTTTTCTCTTTTGAATCTTCATAATATTCTATTTCTAACTTCAGCCAGCACATCGATTCTTCTTAGAATTACCGTTCCTGCTCCTTTCTAATTTTGAACTTCCACTTGTTCTTGAACCAGCAGTTCTTCTGCGTCTACACAAATGATATGTAGAACTTGGCTTTTCATTTAGGATTTAATCCAATGATCGCTCAGTGACTATAGAATCACCTTACCCAAAGCATTCCTCATTGAGAACGTTTTTCTCATTTCAACACCAAACTATGTTTCACTTTAGCTATTGGACTTGGGAAGTTAACCATCTTGTGTTGATATGATGGCTTAAAGATTAAATAGTTTGTGATTCAACTATATCTTGATTATATATATATATATATATAAGAATTATATCGTGATTTTGCGTTTTGAACCACAATATTGCATCATTTTAAACCTTATGCACCATCTCTGGAACATAGAAAAGATAATGTCTTCAAAGAGAATGTTATTTATATTCTTCCACAGAAATCACATAATCCAGTGGAAGATAGCAGTTTCATTGCTCTTTTCTGTCTTGAACAAGATGTCAAAGTTGCCATGAATAGATAAAAGATCAAAGTCTCCAGGAGGATGAGGGATAATTGATAGAGCTCACACATGTCTAAGTAGTCTATAGCTGAGTAAAAGATGATTAAGTTTTCAAACCCCCTAATAATCTTTGAGTAAATTAGGTGGCTTCTTGGAAACTACATGAATAAATTACGAAGAGTCTCTGATATCAAACACCTATTATGATGATCAATAATCTCCAAGACCTTTAAGTCTAAGTTCATTGAGAAGCTTTTTTAAGAGAGAAGTTTCATAACAAATAATAAGGGATAGTTGGTAATCTATGCATCTAAGAATTTATGACAGGGGAACTATATTAGGAAATCGTAGAGATTGAATCAAATCAAAAAGTGAAGATTTCAGAAGATCAAGAATATCATAAAGATATGTTAATATCTTACATTCATATATCTACTATTATGTAGAAATATATTATTTACTTATTCATGTTTATCTTAATTAGGAAACCATGTTTATCTATAAATACCATCACATATTGTATATTATTTCTTATGAGAGTCTATTATAATATTTTCCACACAGTTGTATACTCTCATCAAATTTATCATGGTATCAGAATCCAATTCATATTGGTTAAAAGTTTTGTTTGCTTCTGCTATTTTTTATTTTTATAAAAATTTAAACGTGAAATTGGTTGATTTTTGATTGCTAGCTTTCGTGGCCGTCATCTTTGTCGTCGAAACTCCACCGGAACCTTCAGATCCTCCAAATCGTCTTCTACCTTCTCCCATCCTCTTCCTACTTTCTCCTTTTTCTTCATTGATGCCATATGTATTTGATGCGGCATTAAATCTACTTAACTCACATGTCACTTTCACATGTTCAAAGCCTTCGTTAGTAGTATATGTTATATGTCCATCTTCTATGGTATCTTCATCTCATCAAACTTTGGTTTTCATTATATGTTTTTCATATCTAGATTTTGATTTGGATTGGACGGATTTTGTTTCTCTAATATGGTCAATTTTCTCCTCTATGGAGTTGCTCAAGACTGTTGCGCTTAACTAGTTCTAAGCATTCACCATATGTTTTACATGTACTTTTTATTGAGGTTGTTGATAGTTTTATTCTATTTATTACTAACTTTAAGGGCTTAGTCCTTCGTTTTAGATTTTATATATACTGTTTTGTAGACAATGTATGAACAATATTTGATGGAAAGTTTCTCATACTGCTATGGAGATCTGTCTCCATCCTACTTCAGATGGTTGTGTTATGATGTTGGGGTTCACGACCGTAATGATTACTTGTGTGAAATTAGCTTGTCGTATGCTTTGGACAAAGGAAATCAGGTGCTATTGAGTTTTTTGAGTTATATATTTTTATCTCCAATAAATATGTTATTGTTATAAATATATATATATATA
>OVBE01004075.1:0-25006 GCA_900406425.1 Iberis pinnata | reverse complement strand
ACTTCCAAGCACCTCTCTCGTAGGCAAGATCAGCTCTATATGGGAAAAAAGGAAAAATGTGTTATACTACAAATTAANTTAATTTGTTCATACCTGTGAAGATGAACCCATGCCTTCTCCAACATTTTTGACCTCTGATTCTCAAGAATACGATTTGATCGATTAACTTTCCACTTTCATAAGTCTCTTTTTTATCTCCGTCGAATTCGCGACTACATCTCCATCTAATTCCAATTCCAGCTTCGCCGAAGGTAAAGAAGTTTCGTTAATTATGGGTTTCGAAGAAAATAAAAAAATTGCAGAAGATTAGATGACACTATTTAAGAGTTATAGAATAAAGTAGCAAAGGAAATCTTCTTTTTAGTAGAAATTTGGCTAAGTAAAAAGAAATTAAAAGGGAAACGTCAAAATAATAAGTAAGTTTTCGCGGGATCAGGTACCGCGTCATAAAATCTCAAAATAGCACTTATTATCCGCTATTAAACATGTTGGCAACCTTCGCGACGTCTACCAATGGTTTCGATTCGGCAATGGTTTCTGCTACCAATACTACTTTTTCTTGTAATGGGAGATGGTCAGGCCAGTTGGTGCTCGTTTTGGCCTTTCGATTCGGCAATGGTTTCTGTTGCCAATTTTATCCTCGGGTTCTCTTTTGCGTTTTCTTTATGTTCTGGAACCATGGGGTGCATTGTTTCCTGGATGTGCCTTTTCTAGCCTAGGTGGCCGGTTTGAACCTTTGAGGAGATCTTTTATGCTGGAGATCTCTGTTATTTGTCCTGCGACTAACTTCGCCGTTAATTTTGCTCCGAGTACTTTGCAGTTTTTCGTGGAGTGACATTTGGTCTGGTGGAACTAACAGAAAATTTTTTTGTCGTAAAAGGTGTTTTGAGTCCACGTATTACCTGACGTCATCCCTCCTTCGAACAATGGATTGATCGCGTACTTATGTGCTCCCTGAAGAATTTCTCCCTTGTGATAGACGTATTTTTTGTTGTGAGGGATCTTCTTTTTTATTTATGCTATGAGAGAGCATCTTTGGCAGATGATTTTGTCGTCTTATGCTTTTGCAACAGAACTCTCATCTCTTCTTTGATGTAAATAAAATTCTTGGCTTTGTGCAGTGCGTCCTGGATTGTACACAGTTTTTCGAGGGTTAACCACGTTTTGAACTCGGATTTGTACCAGAGAGTTTTGCAGAGCGCATCTATGGCCACTTTTTCGCTGATGCCGCTGACTTTTGACATTATGATCTTGAATCGTTTCATGAAATCCCAGAGCGATTCATCCTCTTTCTGAGTGAGACTCCAAATATCAACGTTGGAGGTTTCCCTATTTATGAACATGGAATATTGTTTGAGGAATTCCGAGGAGAGTTGTCGGAAACTCACAATGGAGTTTCGCTTCAGTCAAGATAACCACTCGAGGGCTGCCCCGTGGAGATGTTTGACGAAAAGAAGGCAGAAACCTACGTCGTTTTCTCCTTCCTTTAGTTTCGACCTTGCCATCGCGATCTGGAAAGTTTGCAAATGTGCTTTCGGAATGATGGTGCCGTCATACATTGGGATTTTGATCTTTCCAGGATCGGAAATTTGGGCACTAGTTATGCGTACCGTGAACAGAATTCTATGTGCCTCTTCGAGGATTCGGTCGATTTATGGGGCTGTGCTACTGACATGGTGGATATGTGATTTCACTGCTTGCATCTCGGCCATGGTTCTGGCGAGGGATTCACGGAGATCGAAAATTGCTTCGGAATCGTTTTCTGTTGACTTATGAGCCTGTTAGCGTTTTTTGCGGATGATTCGAGCCTGTTCCTCGGCTTGTTTCTCTTGCTTGACCCATAATATATTTTCCTCTTCCTTGGTCATAGGCTTATCAAATCGGGGATTTTGCCGAGTCAAACGATCTCTAGCCCTTCGGTGGTGTATATCGGCATCTTCATTCGATTCTTCAGACGATTCACTAAGCTCTAAGCTGACTTGTACGGCTTCGACAACCTTTGTTTCTTCAACGAGAGGTGGGAGTTCATTGGTCGTTTTGAGCGTAGCATCGAGAGTTATCTCGTCGGGATTCTTTCCAAGAGGCTCCTTCTACGTGTTCTGCGTCCCCTCATGCGGGGTGCGGGGTCGTAAAATTGATTTTTCTTCTGCGAATTTTAGTAGTTCCGCGTGGGAGAATAGCTTTGGTTCTTACGGTTAAGGTTTCTACCTGTTTTGCAAGATAGATAGTCAGTTTATCCTTTTCTTCCGGCTTATTTTTTCAGGACCTGAGAACATCTTCTTAATTTCCTCGAACAATGTATTGTTTGCGTCAGCGTTGACTGTGGTGACATTCATCAGCAGAGTTTTCTCATTGGGCGGCGGAAGACATCGCGAGATGGTTGATCGTTCTGAATTTTCGTAGTCATTCCTGATCTTGCGGTTTGACGTAAAAGAAATCTCCAATCTCCTTCTTCTAGCACCAAAGTGTGGAAACCGAGATTCAAACTGTCGATTTCCGTTAGTTACGAAAAATCAGAGTGAACTCTAACTTTCCAGAGATCCCGGATTTCTGTGAGCCAAACACGAACAAGATCAAAATACGAGAAAAACAATAAAAGTACGGAAATTAAAGAATACGAAATGGGGGGGGGAAAGAGATGTCTAATTCTGATTCTCGTGAATATTTGCAATCAGGCAGCAAATTCCACCATAAGAAAAATCGGTGAATATCCTAGAACTAACAGTAAAAACTGTTAAAAATTAACACTAAAAACTGTGAATGGCGTAATCGAGTCGCAGCTCTCTAAAAACAGAATAAAAGTCTAAAAATCCTAAGTCTTTTGGTGCAGAACGTTGAACGTGTCTTGTCTCTTCCCTTCATTCTTCTTATATAGACTCCTTGCTTGTCCGTTTTCCTTTCCAGCCTCCGATTCTTCAGCAGAAACTGTCCTTTCCTTTTCTTTTGCGGAAACTTTCCTTTTCTTTTGCGGAAAATTTCCTTTTCGTTTAGGATTTTTAGGTCTTAGACTACTTCAATTCCCTACTGCACTATCATTGTCATTGTAGCATATAGGGTGTCAATCCAAATGGGTGATGATATTAACCACTCTAGATATGATCAGTTCATAAACTAAAGGAAAAAACTGAAAATAAAACAGAACATAAAAGTTATCATGCATAAATGAAAACTAAGGAGTAAAAAGCAAGAATTCTAAAAATAGGGAAAATGGTGGTACTAGAAATGTAATTAGAGAAAAAAAATTCCTAAGGATGGGGGTAATTAATCAGTGATCCTCCTTGATATACCTAGGTGCCTAACATACCTCAAACAAGAGTTATCCCTAGACAACAGATTCATAAACAACCAAATTTAATCTCTTGATAGATGAGCTCAAACTAAGCAATATCCAAACCTAACTCTCATTAATGGAACACTACCTAGTAGGTATGAAAAGAAAATATGTTAAAGCCAATAAACACCCTAGACAACCAATCTCTTGGGCTAGGAATGTAAGTCTCTGAAATCACCATGTTCAGGCATTTCATCAGACACTTTTTGGGTGCAGAAATGCCTAAGTTCAGATTTCAGTCGGTTAGAGGGAAATAATCATTAAGAACAACGAAACAGAAGGGATCTATGAACAATTAAGCTTAGACACCTAGGAGAAACAAGGGTTTAGCACCAATCTACCATATCCTTAGAAACCTGGGAAACTACTCACTACACATGGTAACTACGCAATCAGAAAACTCATAAAACGAAACTACTAAACAAATCATCAGGATCAAAAGTCAAACTATTAAGAACAGTAAGAATAACAAAATCAGAAAACCAGAAGATGATGATCAAAAGAAGAAAAATCAGAGATGCATGAGATAATGATCAAGAACAGCAAGAACATGAACCCAAAAAAACAATGGTGATTATAAACATCAGTAACATAAACTCTGAAAATGATGATCAAGTGAAATAGGAGCAAAACCCAAAAATGATGATCAGCTTAGAAAATGAGATTAAAAGCATAAAATGGAAGATCAAAATGCACCAAATAACCATAAACCTCAATCTAAGCATAAATAAGAAGAAATCATAAGCAAAACATGAATTTCATAAGGATTCTGGGTTTGATCATCCAAAAACATTCAACGAGAAAAACAAAGAGAAAAGCCTAAAAGAAAGACATAAATGAAAGCTAAGGTTAAAATGGAGGTGAGTTAGAGTTTATATAGTGGTTTAGGAAAAACCTTAAACCACTAAAAGACAAATGATTAAAAACTGTAATGATTATGCTTGATCTTTTAAGAATAAGCCTGGCTCCGACTAGGTCACTGAGTCGGGCTTGCTGGGTGATCGAGCCCATTTGGCTTGGGTGATCGAGCCCATTCAGAGTTGATATCAAGCCGATCTTGACTAAGAAATCGAGTCGGACTTTCGGAGGTCATCGAGTTCTGCTTGGCCATGATCGAGTTTGGCTTGATCTGTGATCGAATCCGGCTCGATCGTGTGACCAAGACTGGCTTGATCTGTAATTGAGTCTGGTTTGAGCATGTGATCGAGTCTGGCTCGGTCGTGTGATCGAGTCTGGCTCGGTCGTGTGATCGAGTCCGGCTTGATCCGTGATCGAGTTCGGCTCAATCATGTGATCGAGTTCGGCTCAATCATGTGATCGAGTCCGGCTTGATCCATGATCGAGTTTGGCTAGATTGTGTGATTGAGTGGCTTGATGTAGAGGTCGTGTTGGCCTGGCCGAGTTGCGCTCGACGTGAGATCGAGCCATCTTGGTCGCGTGATCGAGTTGGCACGGGCTCGAGCTGAAATATATTCGCTTGATCAAACATCCCTTTGGCTTGATGAGGAATTTGGCCGCGATGAAGACTTGGTCTTATCAATTTCAGCATTTGAATTGGCCTGGTTCTGATTGAGTTGGTTCCATTCTGTGCATTTCCTTTTCCTTCTCTAAATTTCCCATGATGTCATGAAAACTCTCTAAGTGCCTGAAACATCTCCAATATGCAAATGCTAATGCAGAACTACCTACAAAATGCAAACTTACTAAGAAAGACCTATGAATGCAACATGTTAACATCTAAATGAACCTAAAACAACGATAAATGGCTTCCTAAAACATGTAAAATGCAAAGACATCATAAACCAGGTTTGACAGTTAGGGTTTGACGTAATGAATTTAATTTTTTAGGTTCTTAGTCTATATTTTTCATTAATGGTTGGATTAGTTCGATCACATTGTTCATGATAATAGGTTACTAAATACAAAGGGATTTGGTTTAGAAATTTGACCTAGTCTCGATGAATAAATTTCTCTTCTTGCGGGAGTATTGTCTTAGATGCTTATGAACATATCGAATCTGAGTCTAATGCATGATTAACTTTTCGAAATATCGAACTGATGTCCCTTCATTTTTATAATTTTTAGAATGTCATTTAGCATCATTTTAGGGTCCTTTAGTTGTACATATGTTGCATTGTCCTTTAGTTGTACATATGTTGCATGTATAAATGTTATTAGGAATTTTGCAATTTTTAGGAAGTTTTGCATTAGCACTTGCATATACATGCATTTTGGAGATTTTTCAGGACTTTCAGGAGCTTTCAGGACTTTGTTGCGAATTCGGAGAAAGAAAGGAAAATGCATGGAACAGAGCAACCTCAAGTGTAGTTCAAGTCAGGATTCGACCCAACCATCAAACCAAGACGAAGCAAGCCTGATCACGTCTCGACCTGTGGCTTGATCCCGTGGTGGGGTTTGATTCTGGGTATGTTGGGGTTGGTTTGAAAATGAATGAAAGGATATTGATATCTGGTAAAAGAAAGGGTAGAGTAATGGACCTTAGGAGAGGAAAAGAAAAGAAAAAGAAGCAGAATGGGCTAGTAAAGGGATTGGGGGAAAAACAATGCGAAATATATGGTTAGTGCAGAATCAGAAAAAGAGATGACAATGAAATGAAAAGGGTAAAACCCAAGAAGTTAGTGCAAAATGAAGACAGTTAGAAGATGAAAAGATGAAAAAGGGAAAAACGTGAACAAGTAAGATGAAAAGAAAAAGATGTTAAGGAAAAGATGAAAAAGGGAAAAACGTGAACAAGTAAGATCACTTCGAATTTTAGAAGTGTAGAATTAGGGTCTCCTACTGTGTAGAATCAGGAAAACTTAGGTTTCATTGGCATTGGGTAGATGACATTTTTTTTCCGTATGCATCTAAGTGTTCTTACCTTTAGCTTTATGCTAAAGCTCATTCCCTTTTGAGAGAACCTTATTCTGAATTGTTAGCCAATGCAAGAAGGGGACATTTTTAACTCTTAACATGTCCCTTAGCCAAATAAGTTCATTGAACGCACATGACATGATCCATGGTTCCTACTTAATGAATGTTAAAGGGGTAAATGAATTTAATTGAATGCATTGTCGAAGTTCGAACTGTCTGTAATGAACTATGATGAGTATGACTAAGGTTTTTAAGTATGATGAGTTTAGGATTTCATTATAGAACTAGTAACCATGACATTTATATTACTTGTGTTAGCAACATATTTTGGTTATGAGTTCCCACTTTCAAACCTCTCGCCCAGACTTGTGAATTACTTGCTTGAGGGAAAGCAAAGATTTATTTTGGGGGACTTGATGTCTCTACATTTTTATAATTTTTAGAAGTCATTTAGCATCATTTTAGGGTCTTTTAGTTGTATATATGTTACATCTATAAATGTTATTAGCAAGTTTGCAATTTTTAGGAAGTTTTGCATTAGCACTTGCATATACATGCTTTTTGGAGATTTTTCAGAACTTTCAGGAGTTTTCAGTACATTGTTGCGAATTCAGATAAGGAAAGGAAAATGCATGGAACGGAACCAACTCAAGTGTAGCTCAATTTAGGATTCAACCCAACCATCGAGCCAAGACGAAGCTGGCTCGATCGCGTCTTAGCCTATGGCTCGATCCAGTGGTAGAGCGAAGAAAAGTGTAGCTCAATCCCGTGATCGAGCCAAGCCAACTTTGGAACAACCATGTATCCAACTTCGGCTCGATCCCTCTTGTCCTGACTCCAACTTGATCTCACCTTGGCCTCGATCCCGCGATCAAGCCAAGCCACCGCGGATCGATCCCTCTTGTCTTGGCTCGATCTCCCGTCCTTCGCCTCGATCGATCCAAACGTCTTTGGCTCGATTGCCTCAATCGCAGCTCCTTGGCCACCTCGATCCCATGATCGAGCCATTCCCCCGGCTCGATCACATGCATTCCTTCGGCTCGATCACATGCGTTCTTCAACTCGAGCCCAAGAAATCTATCCCAACCAACTTCGAATCAAGATAGACGTGACCCAAGACCCAACTTAATGATTAGTTTTTGTCTTTAATGCTTTTTAGGGCTTTTTAACACTATAAATGTCCTAAACGCCTCCATTTGGAGACAATATTTCTTTTTACTATTTTTAGGTTTTGTCTTAAACTTCATTTTTCTCTCTTTTGTTCTTGATAGTCTCCATGTTCTAAACCCAGATTTTGCATAAGTTTATGCTAATCTTCTGTTTTCTTCATTTTTTCCTTAAATTAGGGCTGTGAACTATCTAGTGCATATTGATTTACATTTCGATGCTTTTAAAATTGTTTTTAGTTTGATCATTTCCTCTGTTTTCGTTACTTTTCCATTGATGTTCATCTTTTCTGGGTTGGTGTTCTTGACGTGTTAGATCTTCATCTTCTGCATCTTTATTCATTTTGGTCTTATGCACTATTTTAAGGGTTTCATATAGTATGTACTTTGTTATTTGACCTTAGATCTAAATGTCTTACTTAGTAGCTATGTGTTCATGTTTCTCTGATTTTGCATCCAACATACATATTGAGTAGTGACTTAGGTTCCTTAAGGATGTGATAGGTTTGAGTTCTTTCCTTGTTCCTCCTAGGTGTCTAAGCTTTATTGTTTAATAGATCCCTTCTGTTTCATTGTTCTTAATGCTAATTTCATTATGACCGTTTGAAATCCGAACTTAGGCATTTCAGCACCCAAAAAGTGTTAATGAAATTTCTGATCAAGGTGATTTCAGAGATATGCACATTATAGCCTAAGGAATTAGATGTTTAGGGTGTTTATTTTCTTAGGTAGATTAGTTCGTAGTGCATATTATGTAGAGTTCCGTTAACGGAATTTAGGTAGGGATACTACCTAGTTTGAGGTCATCTGTCAAGGAATTGGATTTGATTGCTTTTGAATCTATCGTCTAGGAATAGCTCTTGTTTGAGGTATGTTAGACACTTAGGGAGTTTGAAGAGGAACACTAGCCAATTACCCCCATCCTTAAGGACCCTTTTTATTGATTGCTTCTCTTACCCATTTTAATTCCTCTATTTCTGTTTCACTTGCTATCTACCTTTTACTTATGCATGATCCCCTTTGTTTCTGTTTTAGTTTTCTGCATGTTTTTTTTTTCTTAGGACTTGTTAGTAAAACCCATCTTTATTACTTGGCTTGCTTAATTGAACCATTGCATCTAGATTGTTAGCATCACACCTGACTGGATTGATAACTCATCTATACTACAATGACATGCATGTATAATGGGGATTGATACATAAAAATACATGTTATTAACGCCGCTGCGAATTGGGTGTTTATTTGTTACATTCTCGATTTTGGATCTATTGAGATCAAGTTCCTTTCTTTTACTTTATTGATTTTTGTTTTCTTCTTGTTAGTGCATCTCGGGTGTTTTTCTTGCAGATGGAGAACATTGACCACGTTAACCAGCACAACATTGATGCGGGTGACAACCCGAACATTCACACACAACGCTATGGAATCAACCCACCTGCTGTCCAGAACAATAATTTTGAGGATCCATGGCTTACCAATTGAGGATCCACTCGACCACTTGGACGATTTTGACAGATTTTGCAGTCTCACCAAGATTAATGTTGTGAGTGAGGACGCATTCAAGTTACGTCTATTTCCCTTCTCTTTGGGTGACAAAGCTCGCCAATGGGCAAAATCATTTCCTCAGAATTCCATCACCTCATGGAACGACTACAAGACGATATTTCTTGCCAAATCCTTCTCAAACTCAAGAACGGCTAGACTTTGCAATGACATATCTGGTTTTGCACAGAGGGATGTTGAGACATTCTGTGAAGCTTGGGAGAGGTTCAAAGGGTACACGTTGCAATGCCCACGTCATGGGTTCAACAATATCCCTCCTTAGTACTCTCTATAGAGGAGCTCTCCCCAAAATCAAAATGTTACTTGATACATCAAGCAATGGGAGCTTCCTGAACCAAGGTGTTGATGATGGTTGGGAGCTCGTGGAAAACTTAGCACAATCCGATGTAAACTACATTGACGACTATGATCACATTCCATGGGGAAGCACTAATTCTGATGACAAAACAAGGAAGGATATCAAGGCTCTAAATGATAATTTGGACAGGCTCCTCCTTGCATAGTAGCATCATGTTCACTTCATAAGTGACGCAGAACAAGTTCAACTCCAAGGTGGGATGCCCGCTCAACAAGAGGGATGAGCTACATTCAGATTTCGAACAGCTATAACAAAGAGTTAGTCAACTACAACAACCCCAACCTTTCCTACCGTAACAACAATGTGGCCAATCCTCAGGACCAATTTTATCCACCTCAACACCAACAACAAGCTAAGCCCCTCATCAACTATGGTCAACAACAAAACCAAAGTTTTTCACCTAAGCAACAAGTTCATAATGGTTTCTAGCAACATCAACATGGATGGGTACCTCCTAGTTTCACCTCTAACCAACCTTAAGCTCCACCTTCAAATGTTGAAGCAATGCTTCAGAAGCTTCTACAAGGTCAAGCTAACAATACAATCAAAAATTTGAAGAAACTTGCTGAACTGAAGATGCATATTGATTGCTCATACAGTGACCTCAATCAGAAGTTTAACGCTCTGAACTCAAGGGTTACTTCTTTGGAGAGCAAGTTTGCTTCCACTTCTGTTTCTGCTCCTACCACAAATGGACAACGTCCTGGAAAAGCTATTCAGCATCCAAAAGAGTATGCACACGTCAATGACATCTTCTTAGGAAGTACCCCTGACTTTTCTTCTCACCCTTGTCCTACTCACATCACTGGGGATAATGTTGCTTTAGTTTGGGGAGATTTGAGCCTACATGGAGCTAAAAATGCAGATTTTGGAAAGACTGATTCCTTGACATAGACGAACCCAGAGTTAGCTGCCAGAGTCAAAAAAGTCTTGGTGAAAAGTTATCTTCTTCAAAGGAGAGGGAACCATCCTTTGTTCCACCACCTTATATTCCAAAGTTGCCATACCCATCAAGGTTTAAGAAGGAGATAACAGAGAAATACCTAGCAATCTTTGAAAAGTACAAGAAGGATGGTGAAACTCAAGGAGTGTTGGTACCAAATGATGAATGCAACGCCTTGATAGTAGAGAAGCAAGAAGATCCTGGTTCATTTCACTCTACCATGCTCACTAAGCTCACTGACCTTCAACAAATGCCTATGTGATTTAGGGGCATCCATTAAATCTATTGTTGGTAGATAGATCCATTAAGCATCCTATTGGTACTCTGGAAAATTTACCCATCAAGATTGGGAGTGTAGAGATACCCACAGACTTTGTGGTATTGGATATGGACAAGGAACCAAAGGATCCACTGATCTTGGGAAGACCATTCTTAGCTACGGTTGGAGCTGTTATCAACGTTAAGAAAGGCAATATCATATTGAACATAGGTAATGGTGCAAAGATGATCTTCAACATCAAGGACAAGACAAAGAAGCCTACAATCCAAGGTGAGTTATTCTCTATGAAGGATATGAATAAAGACAATCATGAGGACGGTTAATCAAGCAGTGATTCACTAAAGTACGAGATTATGAAGGACCCAAACAAGATTTTATAGCCTACAGAAGCATTTGGGGTTGTCAACGAACTAGATGCAGGAGTTTCTGCAGAGGTGAAGGAAACCAGAAAATAGGGGGTAGAAATTGACTAGAGTAAACTTCCCATTTCAAAAGAAGAGGATTCTGAGCTCGAGTACCAGCTCGACCCAATGCTCGAGCATTATCCTCAACCCAATGCTCGAGCATTATCCCGGGGATGTAAACCCAAAACAACTCAGGAACTTCATAATCAAGGAAATCATACCTGATGCAGCAATCATGCTTGTTGTGGAACCTGATAAGGGGTTGAAAGTAAACAGCCAATTGATGTCTCAGTATTTCATGGTTTTTAGAAGTTATTTAGCATCAATTTTTAGGTCTTTAGGTGTTCATATGCCGCATTTATAGATGTTATTTGCAAGTTTGTGATTCTTACGGATTTTTGCATTAGCATTTGCATATACATGCATTTTGGAGATTTTTCAAGACATTCAGGATTTTTCAGGATTACTTGTGAGAATTCAGAAGAGGAACGCAAAATGCATGAAATGGAACCAGCTCAAGTGTGGAACAAGTCAGGACTCAACCAGACCAACAAGCCAAGACAAAGATGGCCAGACCACATCTCAGCTTTTGACTCGATCACCACAACTCCTTTGACTCGATCTTGTGATCAAGCCACCTTTACTTCACCTCAGCCCTTTACCTCGATCCACCATCGAGCCTACCTCACCCTTTAGCTCGATTACTCCCTAGGCCCGGCTCGATCCCATGATCGAGCTGCACCTCATCTTCGCCTCGACCATGCATCTTCTCGGCTTTATCACGCGATCAAACCAAGCCAACTCTGGCTCGATTTGGCAATCGAGGCAAACCAAATCTCGTCTCAGCCAAATTCTTCACCTATCTAGGCCAACTCGATCATTCTCTGCACCAGTTTCTACATGGTTCGATCACAAGCACTTCTCAGCTCGAGCCCAGACATGCTTCAACCCGACCAACTCGAATCAGGATGGACCTAACGCAAGACCCAGTCTAATGACTGTAATTTGTCTTTTATGCGTTTTAGGACTTTTCCTAAACATTATATAAATCCCTAAAACACATCCATTTGGAGGCAGTCTTTTCTTTTGCCATTTATAGGTTTTTTCTATGGTTTTATGTTTTCTCTCTTTTGTTCTTAGTGTTCTTCATTTCAAACCCAAATTTTTTTAAGTTTTATGTTAATCTTCTATTTTTCTTTACTTCATGCATAGATTAGGGTTTGAACTATCTGGTGCATGTTGATTTAAATTTTAAAGATTTTAATCTTGTTTTTAGTCTTGATCATTTCCTCTGTTTGGTTACTGTTCTATTGAAATTCTTATTTTCTTGGTTGATGTTCTTGATGTTTTAGATCTTCATCTTTTGCATCCTTGTTCGTTTTTGTCTTTTCTTCTATTTATGGTTTTATAAAGTCTGTTCTTAGTTGTTGACCTTGGATCTGAAATGTTTTTCTTAGTAGCTATGCTTTCATGTTCTTCTGATTTTGCATCCCATATGCTTTGTGAGTAGTGACCTAGGTTCCTTGAGGATGGGATAGGGTAGTTGTTTCCTTGTTCCTCCTATGTGTTTAAGCTTTATGTTTTAATAGATCCCTTCTGTTTGTTGCGCTTAATTCTCATTTCGATCTGACCTGTTGAGATCCGATCTTGCACACTTTAACACCCAAAAGGTGATTCATTGAAGTGACCTGATCTAGGTGATTTCAAAGATTTGCATCCCCTCGTCAGGAATTAGATGCTTAGGATATGCACCTCTGCCTAAGGAATTAGGTATTTGGGAGGCTTCTTGGCTTAGGTAGATGGTTTGTAATGCCTGTTAAGTGTACTTCCGCTAACAGAAGTTAGGTCTAGTTGTCATCTAGTTTGATTTCATTTACCAAGGTATTGGATTTGATTTCTTATGATTTTGTCGTCTAGGGATTAGCTCATTGTATGAGGTATGTTAGACACTTAGGGAGTTTGAGGAGGAACACTACCCAATTAACCCATCCATAGGAACCCTTTCTTTGATTGAATTTCTTTTCACTCTCTTACATTTCCTCTGTTTCTACTTATCTTGCCTTTTACCCTTTTTACTTACTTATGCATGTTTCCTTTGTTTCNCCCCCCCCCCCCCCCTTTATTGCTAGCTTGACTTAAAAGAACCATTGAAATCTTGATTTTTAGCATCACACCCGATTGGATTGATATCCCATCTATACTACAATGATATGCATGTATAATGGGGATTGATACCTGAAAACCACTTGTTATCAATTTGGCGCTGTTGCCGATTGTGTGTTTCTTTGCTACATTCTGGATTTTGGATCTCTTGAGATCAAATTTCTTTTTATTACCATACTCACCTGTTTTGCTTTGTTTCTGTTCTTTTCAGGTACTTGCATAGTTGTGTATGAACCAGAGAAGCATAGGACCAACAGATTTAATTTCCATCGTTGAAGACATCAGAGCTCTTGAACGAGAATACTCTCCCGCGAGACGTGAACAAGAACGTGTGGATGACTTAAGGAGGTTGGACTTACAAATGGAAGACAACATTGAACGAGATAACTAGCACGCTATTGGTGCTGGTGACAACCCAAACACTCACACAATTCATCATGGAATCAACCCACCTGCAGTTCAGAACAACAACTTCAAGATTAAGCACAACTTGATAGGAATGGTGCAGGGGAACAAGTTCCATGGTCTGCCTATGGAGGAAGATGCTCAGATATAAGGAAAGGGAAGTAGGTTGAGATGAAAGAATAAAATAGTAGTGGAGACCCAAATTATGAGGAGGGTGAAGAAATGAATATTGAACCTCAAGACTACTACGCTCAGTAGTAAACGAAGGAACTTCTCAAATGGCGGATGAAGAAAGCTCTGATTCGCTTGACCTCAAGGCACTTCTTTCGCGAGGCTTCAAGGGAACTCGATTGCCACATAAACCAACCATGGGAACCCTCGAAATCGCAAAAGACATATCCCATCTTTTCAAGGCTGCAAATCTTGAGAAGCTCATGACCAATTATTGTGACGGGTACAAGGAAGAAACCTGCGACTTCCTAGCCATCGTCCAGTTAAATTGTGATGATGATGAGATGCAGGGTACATCACATTTTCGGTGCGAGGCCAGAACTATGAACTTTCTGTGGGAGAGTTGAACCACCTTTATGGGTTCCCGTCTGATGGGAACATTGATGAGCTTCTAGAGTTCGTCAAGGAGGAGGTTTCTGCATTATGGGGAAAAATAGGAGTTCGCACTTATAACCCAGGAAAGTCGAAATGTGCGGGAATAAGGAGCCTGGTCTTGCGTTACTTCCATAAGACTATTGCAAATACCATATTTCCAAGGGAAGTATTAGGGCACTTTACTGATGGGGAGATGGGGATGATAGACTTAGCTTTGAAGCCTATACTACAATACACATCCGATGAACGTCCGATGGAAAGAGATAGAGCTAACTCCAGCCTATCTCGGGTTTTAATCAACCAACTAATGTGGTATAGAGAGTAGGCTAAAGCACTCTATAAGAAGGGAAGTCATGGGACTTTGATAATTGGGGGGATTGTGAAACCAATTCTAAGGGCCTGCAATGTTCCTCTAGAAGGTAAAGGTCACCTTGCAAGGTGGATTGATCTAACTTATTTTAAGAACGCTCACTTCTTTGAGGGACCAACTAATAAGTAGATGTATAAGTTTATTCATCCATGCTTGGGGGATGCACTCTTATTACTCCCCAACTTCCCAGTCACAACAATCAGAAGAGAGGATAATATTGATTTCCGACCAACCGCTGATGTTCTGCTATATTCCGAGAATAGGGAAGCAGTAGAAGTAGCTGATGAAGCAATACCTAAGAGGATGGATGTTCAAATTGAGCAAGAGCTAAATGAGCATCAATGTTATCACATTAAAGAATCCCCAACTACCAAGCAAGGGAAGAGCTTGACCACAACTCACAAGAACATCGGGAATCTCCAGAAGTGGAACAAGTTCCAAGACAACTACTTCAGTAGGAAGTTCAAAGAGATGAACACTCATATTAAAAAGCATACCCTGAAGCTAAACAAAGCCACCACCTCAAAGAAGCAAAGGTCCCCTAGAACCTTATAGAGAAGTCAATCCATCACCATAAGTCCAAGGCAACCACGAGTCGAGAAACCTCACTGTCACTCATCTATAGAACCTGAAACAATGCAGAGGATGAAGAGACACCACTTTGAAAGAGAGAACTGTGGATTCATCAGCCAATTCACCATTCAACTACCTCAACAACCACAAGAACTTCAACAACAACAAGAACTTCAACAGCAACAACAACAACAACAACAACAACAACTGCAACTGCAAAAAGCACTTGGAGCTCACCAGGGATACACCGCATAATGAACCAATATCTCTCTTCCAAATTATTTATACCTTTTTGAGGTCGATCCCCATCCCAACTTGCATTGTATAATCCGATTAATGTGCATTGATTTCTGTTTGGTGTTACTATTTGATGTTTATGATTGTTGTTGGTGCTTTAAGTATGTTTGTGCTTTTTACTATCTGTCCAAACCCTGAGTCCACTTTCGAATTTGGTTTACACAGAGACTGTGTAATTCAAGTTTGGGGGAGAGTTTAGGGGACTATCACTAATGATATTTTTCTGTTTGTTTCTTTGTCTCCATTTTTTCATAGCATTTACATAGCATCTAAAGCATGTAAAAACCATAAAATGTTTTAATAATTTTCGAAAATTATCCTTCAAAAATAGAGTGTTCATGTAGTTGCATCTAGGATGTTAGAATTATAGATTGTTTATTTGCATTTGCATAGGGAACAAGGAAGATGATAACCATGTAAATAATTTGTTTTCTCAGAAAATGTAAGTGCCCTGGTTATTAGTTGTTTAATGCATCTTGAACTAGTCTGAAGTAAAATTGCACCTTACTTGGAATGTGAACTTGCATGATCATTTATCTCCTGAAGAATGTTGTGATTTGAAGTTTGCTCCTATATATTAGAACTTGAATATGAATGTATAATTATCATGTTTGTGTGCTGAATATGAACTCATGGATAGTATATACATATTTGTGTTATCTTCTACTATTTACCACTCTTGCTAACCCAAGTAGAATCCCTACCCTTGAACCTTGCCTTCAAGCCATGAATTTACTACTGAGTGGCAGGTCTTTTATGGAATGAGCTTGGTATAACGTGTTAGGTTCGAACTGACAGGAATAGGGTCTCATGTAGTTCTAGTCCATGCTTTTTGGACTAGATAGGACTAAGTGGGATTCAGATTTTGGATGGTGGTTTGGGTGGAAATGAATGAATGGGTATTGGTAGCTGGTAAAAGGAATGGTAAAGTAAGAACCTTAGGAGATGAATGGAAAAAGAAACTAAACATTCTAGTAGAAAGTTTGGGGGAACAATGGTATGAAAAAGAAGTATGGCTAGTCGAAATTAAGAAAAATATATGACAATGAGCTGAAAAGGGTAAAACCAGAAAGATAGTGTGGATAAAAAAGGGTCAAAAGCCATCAGTATTTAAGTAAGTAAGTTCATGAATTAACTATCAGTCATTTAAGAAAGAAATCTCTCCTAAGTGTAGCTAGAGAAAAGATGAAAAAGGGTATATGTGAATAAGTAAGATCACTTCAAATTCTGAAAGGGTAGATTTGGGACCTCCTACTAGGTTAAATTAGGAAACTTAGGTTTCATTAGCATTGGGTAGATGAGGTTCTATTTTTGTATACGTCTAAGTGTTCATTGAACGCACCTTTTGAGAGAACCCTTTTTATGAATCATTAACCACTGCATGAAGAAGTCATCTTTACTCCTTAACATTTCCTTGACCAAATGAGTTCATTGAACGCACATGACTTGATTCATGGTTCCTGATTTATGAATGTTAAAGGGGCAAACGAATTTGAATGCATTATGGAAGTTGTAATTGGTCTGTGATGAACTGTGATGATTATGGCTAAGGTTTTCAAGTAGGATGAGCTTAGGACTGCATTCTAGAACTAGTAACCAGGACATTTATATTACCTGTGTTAGCAGCATGTTTTGGTTCTGAGTTCCCACTTTCAAACCTCTCACCCAGACTTCTAAATTACTTGCTTGAGGGCAAGCAAGGATTTAGTTTGGGGGAGTTGATGTCTCTATATTTTCATGGTTTATAGAAGTCATTTAGTATCAATTTTTAGGTCTTTAGGTGTTCATATGTCGCATTTATAGATGTTATTAGCAAGTTTATGATTTTAGGGATTCTTGCATTAGCATTTGCATGCATTTTAGAGATTTTTCAGGACTTTTAGGACTTTTCAGGATGATTTGTGAGAATTCAGAAGCGGAACGGAAAATGCGTGAAACGAAACTAGCTCAAGCGTGGAACAAGTCAGGACTCAACCACACCGACAAGCCAAGAAAAATATGGCCAGACCACATCTAAGCTTTTGGCTCGACCACGCATCTTCTTGGCTCGATCCGGCGATCGAGCCACTCCGAATCTCGTCTCAGCCAAGTTATTCACCTATCTAGGCCAACTCGATCACTCTCTGCACCATTTTCTACATGGCTCGATCACAAGCACTTTTCAGCTCAAGCCCAGGCATGCTCCGACCCGACCAACTCGAATCAGGATAGACCTGACCCAAGACCCAGTCTAATGATTGTATTTTATCTTTTATGCATTTTAGAGATTTTCCTAAACATTATATAAAGCCCTAAAACGCCTCCATTTGGGTGCAGTCTTTTCTTTTTCCATTTTTAGGTTTTGTCTTAGGTTTTATGTTTTCTTTCTTTTGTTCTTAGTGTTATTCATTTCAAACCCAGATATCTTAAAGTTTTATGTTAATCTTCTGTTTTTCTTTACTCTCATGCATAGAATAGGGCTGTGACTATATGGTACATGTTGATTTAAGTTTTTAAGCTTTTAATCTTGATTTTAGTCTTGATCATTTCCTGTGATTTGTTACTGTTCCATTGAAGTTCTTATTTTCTAGGTTGATGTTCTTGATGTTTTAGATCTTCATCTTCTGCATCTTTGTTCGTTTTTGTCTTTTCTTTTGTTTTATGGTTTTATAAAGTCTGTTCTTAGTTGTTGACATTGGATATGAAATGTTTTCCTTAGGAGCTATGCTTTCATGTTCTTCTGATTTTGCATCCCATATGCTTTGTAAGTATTGACCTAGGTTGCTTGAGGATGGGATAGGGTAGTGTTGTTTCCTTGTTCCTCCTAGGTGTCTAAGTTTTATGGTTTAATAGATCCCTTCCGTTTCATTGCGCTTAATGCTCATTTCAACATGACCCTTCCAGATCCGATCTTGGGCACTTCAACACCCGAAAATTGATTCATTGAAGTGACCTAATCTAGGTGATTTCAGAGATTTGTATCCCCTTCTAAGAAATTAGATTCTTAGGATATACATCTGAGCCTAAGGAATTAGGTGTTTGGGAGGCTTATTGGCTTAGGTAGATGGTTCGTAATGCCTTTTAGGTGTACTTCCGCTAATGGAAGTTAGGTTTGGTTGTCATCTAGTTTGATTTCATTTGCAAAGGAATTTGATTTGATTGCTTATGATTCTATCGTCTAGGGATTAGCTCATTGTATGAGGTATGTTAGACACTTAGGGAGTTTAAGGAGGAGTACTACCAAATTACCCCATCCTTAGGGACCCTTTCTTTGATTGCATTTCTTTTCATTCTCTTACATCTCCTCTGTTTCTACTTATCTTGCCTTTTACCCTTTTTACTTACTTATGCATGTTTCCTTTGATTCTGTTTTTTAGTTTTATGCTTCTTCTATTCACTTAGGACCTGTTAGCAAAACCCCCTTTTTATTATTAGCTTGACTTACAGAACCATTGCAATCTTGATTGTTAGCATAACACCCGATTGGAATGATAACCCATCTGTACTACAATGATATGCATGTATAATGGGGATTGATACCTGAAAACCACCTGTTATCACCAATCCAACCCAAAAATAGTGGTTGGATACGTCTAGGAAGAAACTTGGTGAAATGACCTTGATTCTCCTTGGGGAACCGTCTCAGGGTCAATAAAATTAAAACAGTAAGTCAAGCTTAGTAACTTTAAACAAGCTCACTCGGGAGGAAGTCTCATGTCTATCCTTGTACATATAAAGTATTTAAATTTATGTCTAAGTCCTTCTTTTAATACATTTAAGTTTTTATTTGGTTTTGGTGTTTTAGGTACCCTAGGGTCATGTCTTGGGCATTTGGCAAAGAGAAAAGACGAACACAAGATTAACTCATGTTTTTGATCAAACCAACAAAAATTTGATCAAATCGCATCACCAGCGCCTTGATCAAACCGAAATACTTTGATCGCGCCATGGGCAGATGTTGATCGATCCAAACTTCAATTTAAGCCAAGCATCCAAAACATCACTTCCTCTTTGTCTTCCCATTTTCCCACTACTTCTCTTACACCTTTACACAATCCAATCATTTAAGTTTTTGCTTTGTTTTGGGTGTTTCAAGTACCTATAATCAATGCTATGGACGCTTGGTGTTGGGAAAAGAGGAAAGTAGAGTCAACTTCAGGAAGTCACAGGCGAAGCCAAAAAGTTTCCACATTAAGCCAAGAACAAGGAGGACACATCAACTCGATCTCCACTTCAACCACTCTCCCCCTCTCAACCAGAATACGGTACCACTCCAACCTTTTTTCACTGTATACACCATAGCATATTTTCCATTTTGTTGTTGCGTTTTGGTCCTAACTTCTCCTTCATATTTTTATTACACAACGAACTGTGTAATTTAAGTTTGGGGGAGAGGTTAGGAGGTACTAATCATGTTTACTTGTTTTCTTATTTCAATTTTTTTGCATCCAAGGCATAGAAAATACCATAAAATTTTGAAAAAAAAAATTTTGAATTTTTTTTTCAAAAACATAGTGATCATGTAGTTGCATTAGCCTGTTAGGGTTGAGTTTAGGTTGTCTGAATTTACATAGGGAACAAAAACTTGTAAGTATTTTATTTTCTAAGATGGTATCAGTGCCATGATTATTAGTTGTCTAATGCATCCTGATTTAGTTTGAAGTAAAACTGCACCATGCTTGGAATGTGAATTTGCATGATCCTTTTTCTTTTGAAGCGTGTTGTGATATGAAGTTTGCCCCTATCTATTAGAACTTAAAACTGACGTTTAATTATCATGTTTGTGTGATGATTTGAACTCATGGATAGTAAATACATATTTGGGTTATCTTCTACCAATTTACCACTCTTGTTAGCCCAATTAGAATTCCTATCCTTAAACCTTGCTTTTTGGACTAGATAGGACTAGGTGGGGTTTGATTCTGGGTATGTTAGGGTTGGTTTGAAAATGAATGAAAGGATGTGGGTAGCTAGTAAAAGAAAGGGTAGAGTAATGGACCTTAGGAGAGGAAAAGAAAAGAAAAAGAAGCAGAATGGGCTAGTAAAGGGTTTGGGGGAAAAACAATGCGAAAGATATGATTAGTGCAGAATCAGAAAAAGTGATGACAATGAATTGAAAAGGGTAAAACCGAACAAGTTAGTGCAAAATGAAGAAAGTCAGAAACCATAGGCATTGAAATAAGGAAATTCCCAAATCCGCTAGCAATCAAATAAGAAGAACCCTCTCCTAGTTAAGAAAAAGATGAAAAGGGGAAAAACGTGAACAAGTAAGATCACTTCGAATTTTAAAAGGGTAGAATTAGGGTCTCCTACCGGGTAGAATCAGGAAAACTTAGGTTTCATTGGTATTGGGTAGATGAGATTCTGTTTCTGTATGCATCTAAGTGTTCTTAGCTTTAGCCTTCTGCTAAAGCTCATTCCTTTTTGAGTGAACCCTATTCTGAATTGTTAGCCATTTCATGAAGGGGTCATTTTTATCCCTTAACTCGTCCCTTAACCAAATGATTTTATTGAACGCACATGACTTGATCCATGGTTCCTGATTAATGAATGTTAAAGGGTAAATGAATTTGAATGCATTGTGGAAGTTGGAACTGGTCTGTAATGAACTATAATGAGTATGGCTAAGGTTTTTAAGTAGGACGAGTTTAGGATAGCATTCTAGAACTAGTAACTAGGACATTTATATTACATGTGTTAGCAACATATTTTGGTTATGAGTTCCCACTTTCAATCTTCTCGCCCAGACTTCTGAGTTACTTACTTGAGGGCAAGCAAGGATTTAGTTTGGGGGAGTTGATGTCTTTGCATTTTTATAATTTTTAGAAGTCATTTAGCATCATTTTAGGGTATTTTAGTTGTACATATATTGCATCTATAAATGTTATTAGGAATTTTGCAATTTTTAGGAAGTTTTGCATTAGCACTTGCATATACATGCATTTTGGATATTTTTTAGGACTTTCAGGAGCTTTCAGGACGTTGTTGCGAATTCTGAGAAGGAAATGAAAATGCGTGGAACGGAACCAACTCGAGTGTAGTTCAAGTCAAGATTCGACCCAACCATCGAGCCCAAACGAAGCTGGCTCGATCACGTCTCGGCCTCTGGCTCAATCCCGTGGTCAAGCCAAGGAAACTCTGACTCGATCCTGTGATCGAGACAAGCCAACTTTGGCCTCGATCCTGCGATCGAGACAAGCCATCGTCGCTTGATCCCTCTTGTCTCAGCTCGATCTACCATCCTTCACCTCGATCGAGCCAAACGTCTTCGGCTTGATCGCCTCGATCGCAGCTCCTTGGCCACCTCGATCCCGTGATCGAGCCATTCCCGCTTCTCGAGCACACGCATTCCTCCAGCTCGATCACATGCGTTCTTTGGATCGAGCCCAAGCAATCCGAGCCGACCAACTTCAAATCAGGATGGACATGACCCAAGACCCAACTTCATGATTAGTTTTTGTCTTTTCTGCGTTTTAGGGTTTTTCTTGAACACTATAAAAAGCCATAAACTCCTCTTTTTTGAAGACAGTCTTTCTTTTTTCCATTTTTAGGTTTTCTCTTAGGTTTCATTTTTCTCTCTTTAGTTCTTGATGTTCTTCATGTTCTAAACCTAGATTTTCCTTAAGTTTATGTTAATCTTATGTTTTCTTCATTTTCTTATTTAGATCAGGGCTGTGAACTATTTGGTGCATGTTGATTTACGTTTTGATGCTTTTAATCTTGTTTTTAGTTTGATTATTTCCTCTCTTTTCATTATTGTTCCATTGATGTTCATCTTTTCTAGATTGGTGTTCTTGACGTTTTAGATCTTCATCTTATGCATCTCTGTTCGTTTTGGTCTTCTGCACTAGTTTTAGGGTTTTGTATAGTCTGTAATTTGTTTTTTGACCTTAAATTTAAATGTCTTACTTAGTAGCTATGTGTTCATGTTTCTCTGATTTTGCATCTAACATGCATAGTGAGTAGTGACTTAGGCTCCGTAAGGATGGGATATGTTAGTGTTGTTTCCTTGTTACTCCTAGGTGTCTAAGCTTTATCGTTTAATAGATCCCTTCTGTCTCATTATGCTTAATGCTCATTTCATTATGACCGTTTGAAATCCGAACTTAGGTATTTTAGCATCCGAAAAGAATTCAATGAAATTCCTGATCAAGGTGATTTCAGCGATATTCACATCCTAGCCTAAGGAATTAGATGTTTAGGGTGATTATTTTCTTAGGTAGATTAGTTCGTAGTGCCTATTAGGTAGAGTTCTGTTAACGGAAGTTAGGGATAGCGCTTGTTTGAGGTATGTTAGACACTTTGGGAGTTTGAGGAGGAACACTAGCCAATTACCCCCATCTTTAGGGACCCTTTTATTGATTGCCTCTCTTACCCATTTTAATTCCTATGTCTCCGTTTTACTTGCTATCTACCTTTTACTTATGCATGCTCACCTTTGTTTCTGTTTTAGTTTTCTGCATGTTTTGTTTGTTTAGGATTTGTTAGTAAAACACATCTTTATTACTTGACTTGACTTAATAGATCCATTTCATCTAGATTGTTAGCATCACACCTGACTGGATTGATAACCAATCTATAATACAAGGAAATGCATGTATAATGGGAATTGATACCTAAAAAACTTGTTATCACGAACATAGGGATCTAATACTTCAGGATTAGATTAGTCTTTAATGTCTTTTGAGTTGAGAACTATTTTCATTAGTAAATTCTGCATGTTAACCTGAGCTTCAAATCTAAATACATGTGGAATTCTCTGATGCCTAGCACTTTTATTTTATTTTCTTACAACCGCTTTTTAATTATTGGTTATTCTTAGTTACATCTACTCTATTTTATATGTCTTAGCTAGAATCAAACTTAGAACGGAAAGTCGTGATTTTCTTGGTCTTTGTGGATTCAATCCCTCTTATACTATTGTGTTTGTTGTGTACTTGCAGTGAATATATTTTGGTTAAAACATGAGTGTATCATTATGCATCTGCGTACATTTGGTTGTGTATTTGTTTTGATATGCATCACAGGTTCATCAAAGTGAGTTGCCTGGTTATCACACTAAGTCAAAGAGGGGGAGACTGAAGACACATGAGTTTCGAAGGCAACACATGACGTGGATGGGAAGGCAGGATGACTTCTTCGAGAAGAAAAGATGTGCTGGCAAGTTCAAAAATGGAAAGTTAGGAGAGCACATGAATGGGAATAATAATTTCGCAAAAAATGGAAACCTGAATAACGTGTAAAAAGATAAGTTGTCGGGGAAGTGATAAGAATAGAGTGGTAATGAATGTGGTTGCATGACAAGGAAATGTTGAAACTTTGGAGAATGTGGTATATGTTCGCCTATCATGTGAATCAAAATGCGAATGTGAGCGTCATCCGACTTGCTCCAATTGGACTGGAGGCAATATTTGTGATGTTAACACAAGTGACTACCAGCTGTTATGGTGGCACCACCTCCTGTGGTGAATGTGTCACCACATGTTAAGTTGAGGAGAAACTTTGAACCCATTAGCTACATCATATATAACTGGAGGTGATGGACCACATGTATAAGCAATACTGTTGTTTATGCCATCTTTTTATTCCACATGTATAAAAAATGGTGAATTTTGATGGATAGTATATTATAGAGTCTAATTTCAAATGTAACAGTTTATTTGCGAACTTACATGTTATTTTGAACTTATTGGATTATCTAAAAAAGTTCTGGATACTTGTCTAAATATTTAAAAGTTCAAAGCAAAAACTAGTTATGAAATATAAATCAATAATTGACTTAGAAGATAATTAGAATATATGTGTTATTCATTTATAATTTTTTATGGATTTATAAATCCATTAAAGTACCATAACCAATAATTGACCAATATGGTGTTTGTGGATTTATAATCCGATTCGGTTTTTGGCCAATCATATGGGAAGTGTGGAGACATTTATGTTCCTATTGTGTACCAATGTGGACTTTGTAGTCCTAGTTTAAAATATATTTTTCTCCTTTTTTGAGAGTTATTTCACCTTTAAATTGAAGTCAATCTACCCTGTAATGGGTTTTCCGTCTCCCCTCGGTAGAATAATCGTGTACTATTTTTAAATTTCTTCTCTAGATTAATACAATATAGTTTTCAAGAAAAAGATTTAAAAAAAATTTACCCCACAAAAAGATTTGCATCCGCCACTGGTCATTATCATGTTTATATTAAACGCATTTGTTTTCTTATAATATGATGTGATCTCATATTCCTTGCTTTTAACTTTTAAAATGGCGTATGTATTCTCTGGATTTGAGAACATCGGCCTTCTGTGGACTTTCATCTTCCTGGGACTTGTACTATTTTTTTTGATCTCTCTACTATCTTTTATGTGTCTTATCTTTTAATATAACTAGATGATCACCCGCGTAGACACGCGGGTTTTCTTTTTTAATGTTTATTTTTTTGAAATTTTGAAAATGTGTTTGCATTAAAAATAATAAGCATTGTTTTAAAATATAACCCGAATCAACGGTTACAAAAGCAAAACGATGATCCGACAAATAATATGGTTTGTGATTTATGTTTAAATTCATCATCATAAAACCCACTAAAACCGGTAAAAACCACCATATACTTTAATAATAAATATACTTTACATATAAACTAGGACCTAACCCGCGCTGTGCGCGGGGATAATTAATACTTTTAATATGTTTTTA
>OVBE01004074.1:0-25009 GCA_900406425.1 Iberis pinnata | reverse complement strand
AAATAATATATATATATATATATATATATATATTTTATAAGTATTTTAATTTTATACAACGTAGATTATAGATTATGGTTTTTAAATACATAAAATTATTTATAATTTAATTACATTTTGTTTAGACTAGTTGTCCGCGGTTCGTAATGGACCAAGCCGCGAAACCCGCCTTTTCATGAACATAATTTATTTTTCCAAACCCACCCGATAACGGTCTGGATTAGACCTAACCCGCAGGTTTTAACCTGTTTTTACACCTCCAATTACACCATTTGCCAATTGCCACAAACATATGCGTGAATAGCATTTTTGGTATTTTTCATCTTTTGCACAATGCTTTGATATACTAATAGTTATTTTCAAAATAAAAATTATTACGACAAAAAAAAGAAATAATAAAAAAATAACTTTTTTAACAAAGTCAACTGATTTAAAGCTGTAAATTACTAAAATCTTCCATCGTATAAACATTACAAAACCGGTTTTTGCAAACCAACAAGAGAAAAACACTCAAAAACATAATGGCCTGATGATTCAAATTCTAAGCAGCTTGTTGACCAGAAAGCCTCTTCCTAGCTTCTTCAATGATAGTAAGCTTAATACCTTTGCCTTTTGGAAGAGACACCCATGGTTTTGTTCCTTTACCAATGGTGAACACATTACCCAATCTTGTAGCAAACTCATGTCCTGTTGAGTCTTGAATGTGTATAGTCTCAAAGCTTCCCTTATGCTTCTCTCTGTTCTTGATCACACCTACACGCCCTCTGTTTCTTCCTCCTGTTACCATCACAACGTTACCTACGTCAAACTTGATGAACTCCACAATCTTGTTTTCCTCTAGGTCTAGCTTGATGGTGTCGTTTGGTTTGATAAGTGGGTCAGGGTAACGAATGGTGCGACCATCGTAAGTGTTCAGGTAAGGAATTCCCTTCTGTCCAAATTGGATAGACCTAACCTTGCAAAGCTTGAACTACACATACAACAATATCACACAGATTCATTACTCTAAACACATGCCACAAGATCACAAAGATTCATTACTCTAATGTTTTGTATCTACCTTACAAAGCTTGAACTACACATGCCACTATACTCTAAGGGTTTGTTTTATACATTGTCAAGAGTTTATAAACCAAATGCAAGCAAACCTTTGCTTCCTCATCCCTGATGGAGTGAAGACGGAAACGTCCTTTAGTGTCATACAGAAGACGAAAGCTCTCATTTGTCTTGGGGATTGAAACAACATCTATACAAATCAACAAACAAACGAATCAGGCAATGATCAAATACATCAAACAAAAGAAAGAATCAAAAGCATACCCATGAAGCCAGCAGGGTAAGTCTTATCAGTTCTGACTTTTCCATCAACTTGGATATGTCTTTGCATCAAAATGGAGATAACTTCACGGTATGTTAAAGCATACTTCAACCTGTTCCTGATAATCAGAACAAGAGGAAGACACTCCCTCGACTTGTGAGGTCCAGAAGATGGCTTGGGGGCCTGCGAGAACATATAGCATTAATGCTAGAAATTAATCACATTCTAAGCCAAATGCAAATGGAATTTGAACACAAGTTTGAGATAGACGTACGAAGGCTCCACCAAGTTTGTCAAGCATCCAATGTTTTGGAGCATTGAGCCTCTTTAGATGCTTCTTCAATCCTCTTGCCTGCAAATTCAAATAACAATATCAATGTCAAGACAACACAATGTGAAAATTGAACATCGCAATCGGATTTACGAAAACGAGTATCCATGTACAAGGTGAAACTCAGCAAGTCACTCAACGAACAAGAGATATTGAAATGGTTAACACATAATAGACATAAATGGAAAGTGGAAGGAAGAGATTGAGAAGACGAACCATTTTTGCAGGTGCTCTTGATTCCTCTGTGGCGGCACTTTCACGATCCCTTTCACATATTTAGCAAAGGAAATACTAAAACCCTAGACTTCATCACGTGATAAAAGCCCAGTTCTTCATATTGTTGGGCTCCTTTAGATACTGTAGGCCCATTTAGATTCGCAAATGAAGACAAACATCTATGAAAGATAAAAGTATTCTTTTTTTTCATTAAACATCTACCTATTACTCCCTCCGTTCCAAAATATAGAATGTTTTAGAAAATTATTTATGTTCTAAAATATAAGATGTTTTCGTATTTTTATGTAGATTTTAAAACTATTAAATAGTACATATCCAATGATAAAATGTTAGCTTTTTATTGAATGATGTATAATATATAAAATATTTTAAATGAAAAAACATAATTTCTTATGCGCTTTTTTAATCAAAACATCCTATATTTTGGAACAGAGGGAGTATATAAAAATTAAGTTTGTGTCTCACAAGATGATAATACATCAACATCCCTTTAATTGACATGTCAACATGAAAATTTAAACTAAAAACAAAATAAACTTTTAACAAAAACTCGGTAAAATGAAAATAAATTTTCTGATATTCCATTCCAAAGCACTTTTTAATATTTTTGTTTTTCAAGCAGAAGTGAAATTGCTTGATTAGCCTCTTTGTCTCTCATTTCTCAAATTTGAAAAATGTATGCGGAAGTTGAGTACATGTGCTTTCTCGGTGGCCTAGCTTTGGCACCACCGATCAGGATCTAGATAGGACCTTCTCACCGTTCGGCGATGTTATCGATTCTAAGATCTGTTACATGAGAGATCGGACTTCCAGATCCCAGATTCAATCGAACCGATTCTAATGATTCCGATCCTGGGCATATCTGTTTTCTGATATATGTAGGACTGGGCATAATAAACCGAAACCGAAAATCCAAACTGAAACCGAGCCAAAAAATCAGATCCGATACCGAACCGTTTATAGGTTGAAAACCGAATGGATTTTTATTTTTACAACTTTCGGTTTTTTCAATAAACCGAACCGAACCAAATTAATTTCGGATAACCGAATTAAACCGAAATTCAAAAACTAATAACCCTAAATCCCTAATTTCATATTTCATTTTATGTTGCAAGTTTACAAATTTTTTCGGTTTACATGGGTTTTCAGATTTTTTCGTGTTTTTCGGATTTTTTCGGGTTTTCGGATACAAAATGGATTATATAAAAAATCTTAAAACCGAACCGAAACCGACCGAACCGATCCGATTTCGACTAAAAACCCGAACGGTTTTTATATTTCCCAATTTCGGTTAACCGAAAACCGAAAAAACCGATCCGAAACCGACCCGAAATCCGAATGCCCAGTCCTAGATATATGTTTCTCTGTTACTTGATTCGATTACTCTTACTCTTTGTTACTTACGTAACTTTTTCCCATTGGTGCATTGATCTTTCTGCTTTTATAAGCATGGATAACGATCAATTTTTCTTTATTGTTTTTTGTAGGATGAAGCTTGCGTTGTAGTTTTTTGATGATTTGTGTGGTTATTGGTTTTCTTTTTTTGACAAATCACTAACGATCTTCAAATTTAATATTAAATTCATAAACACCATACATTCTGTAGAAAAATAAGAAGCAAGATATTTGTCAGATAAAAAATTATGAGACTTTGCAGGTTGTCAAAAAAGCATATAAAAATTTCAATCATTGGTGGTGGACACGGAGGAGGTGGCGGTGGATATAGTAGAAGTGGTGGTGGATATGAGAGAACGTGGTGATGGCAGTAGATATGGAGGAAGCAGCGGAGGTGGTTGTGGATACGAAGGTGTTGATCGTCGAGATGTAGGTGGTTACGGAGGAAGCATTGGAGATGGCGGGGGCTGGTAATCAGTTATAACAATGGTTGTATGATAATAATTCATCACTTCATTATGGTCTTTATTTCATTAATTTTGTATTGTGGTGAATCTATGTCTTGTGTCTTTGCCTTTTAGAATTTCAGAGGCATAAAGAATGGATCAATGAGGTGAATTTTCTAGGGGTAGTGAATCATCCAAATCCTGTGAAATTATAAGCAGAGAAGACGCTGCTCAAGGCTTAGCTTATCTTCATAAAGAAATGGATTTTCATGTTTTAGATGGATAAATCTTTATTATCGAACGAAATTAGGAATGTTACGTAATGTTTTTAGCTTTTGTTTCGCTTATTTTTTTAATCTTATAGTTGACTTTCCGAGATTCAAGTCTTTAAACATCTTGCTTGACGAGAGATTCAGTGCTAAGCTCTCGGATTAGCTAGACAAGGACCACCTAAAGGACTTGGTCATGTTTCAACTTCATTATGTAATCTCTATTGGATCCTCTTGAGTTCTTACCATTGGAAGTTTACATGAGGTTGAACAAGCAAGCTTCTTGCACCCTTGTAGAAAGTTATCTCAGCATCTTAAGTTTTTATCTTTCGTATCTTCTAGCAACTCTTCTATGAGATGAAGTTAATTAACATTCCAGGCTGAGCCGCACCACTCCTAGCCTCCGCTCTTTCCACCGCATATTCCATGAGTTCGCCGACATGGGTTGTGACTCTCATGGTTGGGTCATAAGCTGTAGAGACACTGAAACTAAGATCAAAAGAAACGAATGGTAACCAAATATCTTTATATACGCTGTTCTTACATAAAAAAAAAAAAAAACAGATATCGATTTGTCTTTGTTAATGGAAGAAGATATGTGAGCATGATAGCTTTGTATAAAGAGATGAAAGAGATTACGATTTTAGAAAACTCTTTCAGAAAACACAATTTATATGTTGGGATCAAATTCATCGAAGAAGAAGGAGAGTACAAGATCAAGAAAGATGAGATCAAAGTGATGAATGAGGTTGGTTTTATAGTTTAATCATGCATATTTAGGATCCACAAGTCTTTTACATTGGAGAACTTGCAGTAAGCCATATAATGATATAATATAATTAGCAAAAATTATATGCACACTGATAGTTACAATATTTACAAAGATTTCTTTTTGGTATATATATATATATATAGGAGCTTTAGAAGATACATTGGAGAAAGGGCTTCATCAGGTACCAGTTATAATTTGCACTTTGTCTGCTTCTAGCTTTTTATTTTTAGTATATATATATATATGACCAACTTTACCTTATCTTCTAACTTATTAATCATTCGTGTATGTTTTTGTTTTCTCTCACTTATTATGGTAATTTCTCAGTTTTCCAAAGCATATGGAAAATTATACAAGAATATCGCATAACAATTCAGATAAAATCTGATTTTTGCAGAGTAGAGAAAGCTCTCTTTCCTTAACTCAAAAATCGCCCGTAGTGTGACGGTTGAACGACGAGTAGAGTCCCAGGATTAAACTGCATTATTTCTTCTATTCGCATCACTCGAATAAAAAGTCCAACAAACATTAAATTTGTGTGTACTCTCAAAACAAAAAGAAAATAAGAGAGAAGAAAAATAATGACCAAGGAAAAGTGAGTGTATGGGATTCTATGATTTCTCTATGCTTTGTGTATATATATACGCACACATACGAGAGAGAGAGGGAGGGAGGGAGAGGGAGAGGAAGAGGGAGAGGGGGAGGGGGAGGGAGAGGGAGGGAGGGAGGGAGGGTTAGTAACACCACAATTTATCAAAATAAGTTGCATTACTTCTAATATCACCTCCATATACACAAATGACTTCAAAGGTCCATGGTGCTCTCTCACTAAGGTGCTCTCCAAGGTCCAAATGCAATGGTGGTAGAAGTTTGCGGTAAGTTACAATTATGTTTTCATTTTAATTGAGTTTCATAATGTTACTAATTGCATTTTTGATTATTTTGCTACTTTGTCATATTATAACCTTTATTTTGAGCTTTAGCAACACTATTATTATTGGGAAGTTGAACACCATGACGCTATCGTAAAATCATACCCCACACAACTTTGAGATTTGTTAAAGACCCTAATAAGTAAGGAGAAGAAGCAGTCGAAAAACTGAGTTTTTTTTACTTGAGTGACTGAAACCTTATAAATAAGCATTGGGACACCTTTTGAACTGCTAAAAAGTCAAAAACTTGTAGTAATGTTCGATAATGTTCTGGTTATGGAGAGTCGTGTCACACTGTTGACTATAAGTCATTTAACAAAACCAAATATGAAATGGTAAGATTTTATGTTTAGTTATGATTTGCATTGAAATCATGTTAATCCAATGTTTACATCAATAACACATATGCATACTGATTTTTAATTCAATGGAAACATTAACGAAAATCATCTTAGTGCATTGTTTGAAACACGTAAGGAAAACGTGATTATATCTTATCGTACATTCTGTTTTTTTTTTTTTTTCATTTTAAAACTGTTATATTGTAAAACGTGAATACATATTGGCATATAAAGTAGTATATTGTAAACTCTTTTTTTTGGAAATTTAAAAGTTAGTCACTTATTAATTACATATACATGTTGTCTAACTTGTGGATGCATTATTAATACTATTTTAGGTTGAAGCCAATAATGATATCATGCCTTCAATTCCTGAGTTGGTTAAGCTGATGGATGATATGTCGAGAAAATTGTGAAGGTTTGGCTATTCAAATGTCTACTCCTAACCTAGATTTAGAAGACGAGATTGACAATCAAGGATTTGTAAATTAAAACGGAATATGAGGATTTGTCTAGCTAACTACTTAAATTTGTCTGTTATTTTTTTCTCAGTTGAGTTGCATGCTGTTTCACGTCTTTTAGCTGTTAGTGTTATGGGTGTATTTTTTCATTCTGGAAGAACAGAACATACAATGTTATAGATGCTTTATATTGACATGTTAGTTATATGATTATTATTATTTTTAATTGATTATTGGAGTATTAATGTCTAATACATTGTTTGTTTTCTGTTTTAGGTCGATTGTTAAAGGACGTCGTTTTTGGTTTAGGCTTGATGTCATTCAAGACAAGATATTAAAGTCTTTTGCATCTTCTTCTACTTTGTTTAAATGGAGGATACAGTAGCTTCATTCTTCAAAAATTTGTGGGTCTCATTATCCAGAGTCATACATGACGTAGCTAAACCAACATCACCAACCATACTGATTTTTCTAATTGTAATTTCCCTTGTAATCTTTTGTCATAGTATTTCTTTTTGTAATGTGTAACGTCCACTTTAATGTATTAGAACGATGTTTTTTTGTAATGTATAAGCTACTTTCTAATTGTATTAACTTGTTTTTATTTTTAATTAACTAACAAAACTAATTATGATTTAAAAATATGAGCCCTAAAAAATCATAATTAATAACTAACGAAGCTGTTTTACTATAGAAAAGTTTTAACTTTTGGATAAATAGTTTATGATTTCAACGAAGACACACACAGAACTCAGAAAAAACAACACAAATAAAATACACAAGATCACTCAAAAACTAAGTATTGAGACAGGGCCACTTATTTTGTTGATTATCTCATCACTGAAGTAGGCCTCTTGGTGATCCTAGCCACCCATTCATTGACACGTGGTCGTTCATAGAAGAGCTTACTAGTGGGAGTTCCAAGCAAGTATTGGATGACAGGAATGTGGTGAAGATCAGTCAAAGTAAAAGTATCACCAGCCATATACTTGAAGTCCTTGAGTCTAGCCTCGTAGACATCAAGAACCTTAGCTAACTTAGCTTCTTCTTCTTCAACAACAGTTTGGTCTGTGGTCAAGCCATAGTTGAGTTTAAATACTCGTTCCCAAGCAAGCTTTGAAGCCACTGGGTCGAATTGGTGAGCTTCTACTTCCAATCCAACGACCATGGTTGCATACTGAGATATGTTATTGATGTCGGTTGGGAGAAGATTGGTTCCTTTGTCTTGATATTTGTGAGCTATGTACTGAGTAATTGCTCTTGATTCTGCACAAAAAAAACACCAAATTATATATTACTATCTACTAGTGATTTCTTTTGTGACTAAAACATTATGGACATTAGCAAGGGCGGTCATACTTACAAAGATGGTGGGTCAAGTGACCCACCCAAAAGTTTTATACAATATTTTTTTATATCGAAATTGTTAAAATTTAGTAACTTAAATCATATTTTTTTATTAATGACAACCTAACTTCAAGTGCAATATTCAAGAATTATAATTTTAATGAAAAATTCCATAAAAAACTACAAAATAGCTTCATGTTCCAAAAACACAACTCTCAAATGCTCTAAAAACTTTTTTTCCAAAAATATCATAAACATAAATAATTAATTTTGAAGGGTTTAGAATTCAAATGTTTGGATTTGAGTTCATTAATTAGAGTTTAAAGTTTAGTTTTTAAAGATTTAGGATTTACTTTTTTGGGAGGGGAGATAGGGGATTGAGATTTCAATTTGAAGTTTGAAAGTTATTTTAGATTTTTGTTATTTGTGAAACAAAAACAATTTTATGATATTTGAAACAAATTAATAATATATGATATTTTTTTGAACATAACTATTTTGTTGATATTTTTAAGAATTTCCAATTTTGATTTACGTATTATATTTTGACCCACCTAAATTATTTTCTGGATCCGCCACTGGACATTAGACGTACGTTAATGTTCTCATAAATAATTTTTTACCTAGTTCAAAAATATTATATAATTTAAATATCTTCTAGAAATCAGACATATTAGTGGAGATTGGTAAGTGCTTTAAAATTTCCGCGGAGCCATATTGACTTCTAAAGCATTAAGTTTTCACCAATCAAATCCTGTGGAGATTTTCGATTTCTAAAGCAATATATTTCATTTTGTTTATTTTTTTGGCTCTATAGAACAAAAAAATCAGAGCACTAGTATTTACACTTTGAATATTTTGTTTCGTTTCCTTCGTTCACTTTTGATTTTCATATTTAACGAGTAAAACTATATTATACACGTATAAAAATAACTGTAATATTATTTATATAAGATTCTAAATAAAATTAAAATTAAACAGTCGATAAATGTCATGTTATTCATTCTTGTGGATGAGTTATATAAAATAATACACATACCACATTATTATTTGTATGAAAATAATATATTTTTGTACTAATATATATTATAACTATATATATGTGTATATAAATACGTCGTTTCAATTTTTTGTTTGAATATTTATTAAATTTACAAGCACAAAATAAAAAACGTAATAAATAACATAAAGCTAAAGTCTCTTCAAACACAACACGAATTATTTTATTTTTATGTTTACATGTTTTAATATCTTATTTGTGTTGGTGTATTTATTTATATATTTTATTATGTTCACTATAATTTTTAATAGATAGTAAAATAATCCTATAGTACTGATATTTTTCAATCATAATTTCATTTTAAAAACCTACAGCCAAGATTTTTACCGTCAGAATCCTACAGCAAAAAAAAAAAAAAAAAATACAGCAATAATTCATACAACCAACTTTCTACAGCAAAAAAATATAAATCCACATCACTTTCCAATCACCGCCATTGTTTGGAGAAAAAAAGAATAGAAAGCAGACATATTCTAACGAAAATCATAATAAGTGACTTCTAAAATATATATTTTTTTCTGATCGGTCCAGTTCGTCAAATGCAAATATCCAAAAGTCTTAACTTCAAACAAAAAGAACAAAAAAATGTCCAATTTTTAAATAAAATATATAGGAAAGATATATATTTGTACACATATTTATCTAAATGAAAAATTTGATCGTTAAGTATATAATTTGAATTTATTTTCAAATAAAAAATGCATAAATTTTTTAGAAACAATTAACAAATTTTTTTAAATTTTACCACAAATTTTTAAAGAATTACTATGTAGAATCCAACCATTGTTGTCCAAAAAGTCACATTTTTTTGGGCTGCCTTGTTTTCCAATATCTAATAAGATTTAAGGGTTGACTTTAGTAGATTCCTCAACTATACAGAGTCAAATTATTTTTTCTCGAACTTTGTACCTCTTTTAAAAGATTTTGTATCTCATGACCTAACCACACAAATTTTTCGATCTCATTGTTAAACCACCTCTAAGATTATTAAGCCTAATTTGTATTTCCAAATTAATAAACGTGATCTAAAATCGTGATTTAGGTCACTTAATATAAACCAATTAGTTATCTATTTAAACCCATGTAAGTCTTGAATGAATTACTCAACACGTCCCTCATTTATGTAATATTTACTGCTTCGTCTTATGAAATTAAGAAGAAAACAAACTTGAGATGATGATTCTAAGCACATATATGAATGACGCAGGGAGAAGAGAGAGGAAGAGGACATTCAGAAGACGAAATGGTTTTAATCAGGAGACATAGTAATTTCATTAGCGAAGTAGAGCATGAGGAGGACACATGTGACTCGTGTAGTTGAGTCAAAGCTCATGAGTCTTCCATGGGGGTTACCTTCCAAGATGTCAAAGAATAATTGATGAAGATTGTATTTGTATGAACTATCTGTGAAATACAAAACGTCGACTCCATCGGTGAGCTTAAATCCTCTACGACTAAATCATTAGCTAACTCAAGAATTTTTTTTTTCCACCAAATTTCATTTATAATCTAAACGATTACAAAAGTAAAAAACACATTGGACATATCCAAATGTGCTAGCATAAAGTTTAAACGAAAGTTCAAATCTAGAGAGCAATAGAAAGATAAGATAAGCAAAGCTTGATAAAAATTTAGGAGAATAATGAAACAACTTAATGCGATGAAACACTTAGTAAATTCAATCCTTGCTGCTTCCTCGACTAACTTTGTGAACGTCACCTTACACTGGGACTTTGGTAGACGATCCATACCTGCGATCAACCCCAAAGTGATTGTCGATGCATCTTCCGACTTCGAGTAAGTCATTACATAAGGTTGCAAAAGGGTTAGGAAACCATATATCTTACTAAGAGCGACCTCGAAGTTCTCACTCTCAAAGAGAGCGAGAAAAGCGGACAAGAGGCTGATGTTGACGATCTCTCCTTGTCCCGGTAGGAGCAAAATTGAGTAGATGACTCTTTAAAAGAATCATCTAAGGGACTAGCTGTAAGTTTCATAAAGAAAATTCGAACAGCCACCAAAACATAAACCCGACATGTGAATTCAACATATAGAATCTGGAGATTAATACAATGAGAACCCTTTAACTTAGCATCATAATCACCATAGCAATTAAAAACTTCACAGCCGCCCCTCTTAAGATGAAAAACTCTGAAGCTAATCAACTCATATCCAACAAAGACCATAATAATCAAGTCATGATACCGCAAGACTGGATTAAATCGAAACTATTTCGAACTAGAGATTAGCATAGAGAAAGCATGAAAGCTTTGGGGATTTGAAAAAACTTTCCTATGAGATATCCGAGCTGTTTAAAACCCGTCACTTTCTGAGGCAGTAGCTTGAGCAACTGTGAAATCCCGAGACAAACTGGTAGAGGTCTTGGCTCTTGAAATCGAAGCATATCTCAAGACCAAGATTTGAACCAAAGAAGGTCGAGACAGATTCATGTCGTCGAGATAAAAAAAAGATCGATAAGTTGTCTTCAGCAAATGTCGGTATGGTACAGGAGTCTCTTTGGCATCTACCAATACCGTGACAGAAGCAAAGGCATTTTTCGGGACCAGAACCAGTGCAATCACCAGAGAACTTCATCGATGAGCTTTGAAAACCAGCCAGATTGCAGATCCGAGAGCCTTGAAAGCTGAGCAAAGGGTTTGAGAGACGCAGACACCGAAAGATGGAAGGGCGCAAGGCGCACAGAGAATCTCGGCGGTGGAGAAGCAGCACACCGGAAAAGGTTTCTGAAGAGAAACCACGATGAGAGACATGCAATAACAGAGATGAAGAAGAGAAACCAGAGGCGAGATTCAAGAAACTATACCGACGCCGGCGAGCTCCAATTCCGCCGACGTCGGAGAAAATCATAGTAAGAAACGGCGCCTCGATAAAAACGTCATAGAGAAAACTAGGGCGAACTCGCTAACTCAAGAACTTTAACTCGTTTTATCCATCGTTTATTTGTCGTTGAGCAAGGAAAGGATTGGAGAGAAGAAGGATACTCCCACTGGAGAAGAAGAGTTTCTCGAAAATGGTGAACACATTTTGATTTTGATTTGAGAGTACTAAAAGAGTTAAATTTGATTGATGATGAAATAATGCAAATGAATAGTTAACTCAACTGGAAAATCGTTAAAGCTGAAATTTTTGTCGTATATCATTTGATAGATAACCAAATTTTTAGATTAAGTGACCCAAATCGTGATTTTAGATCTTGAAATCACAAATTAGGTTTAATAATCACATAATAGCTTAGTGATGAGATCGTAAAATTTGGATAGTTAAATCATAAGATATACATGTTTATGGGGTCTTTTAAAAAGATACAAAGTTTGGGAAAAAATAATTTGAATTTGTATAATTGAAGGATCCACTGAAATCAACCCAAGATTTAACTATTAAACCAATTCATGACTAATTCTTATTAACGAATATTTGATAAAGTTCGATACTTGGGAATGCTTATAGTAAAGCATTAGTTATATGGAGCATTAGCAGTATGCTGCTGAAACTGTATGCTTTTACTATAATAATAAAATAAAATTTTAATATAATAATAAAACGTTATTATACTAATTTAAAATAAAAATATGTTTTTGAGATTATTTATCAAAAGTAAAATAAATGTATGATTTTATTTTGAAGGTTAATGTTTTGGAAATGTTCTTTTAGAGAGAATAGCATTTAGAAAGCATTTGCATCTTTTAGATGTTCTTCTAAATGCTTTACCTAAATGCTTTGCTGATCAAAGTTGCAGAGTTTCACGACCGCATGGAATCAAAGTTTTAGAAATAGAATGCAAAGAAAAAAAAAAAATTAAAAAACAGACTTTAACCATTTGAAAATTTTAACTTTACCAACTCATTCTTGGTTATACTTGTGATTTTTTACTTCCTTTTTTTGATAAAGATGATTTTTGCCTTTTTGTTATGCATGTTAATTTGAGAATAAGATGCGAATAAACGTTTCATACCAAAGAGCTTGAGGTCTCCATCTTCGAAGGCTGGAACTTTACCAAAAGGCTGTAATATCAAATTAAGAACAAAAGATTCAAGATTCAGACGAAGATTCATCAAGAACTGTTATATAAATCTCACCTTAAAAGAAGAAAAAAAACATAGATTGATATATAAACTTACGTTAAGGGAGAGAAAAGGTTCCTTCTTGTGCTCACCATCTTTGAGTTCAACATGAACTAGCTCAAAGTCAAGATTCTTCTCATGGAGAGCGATGAGGACTCTCCTAGTGGAAGTTGAAGCAGCATGTCCGAAAACTTTGATACCTGCCATTGATTTTGGTTACTAAGAATTAAACTCTTTGGAGATTTTAGATAATAGACAGAGAAGAGTAAAGTGATTTTAACGTTTGATGTTGAAGGTGGAGGTTTTAGAAATAAGACACTTGTCGTGATGATATTTACACAGGTAGTCGAAAACAAGAGCATTCTCGTTAATGTTAAATATTCTTTTTGAATAGTTAGAGATAATTCTTAAAACAAACTTTGGAGATAAAAGAAACAATGTATCAATCCACTCACGCTTTTGGTGATAATTTTTAATTGAAAAGACGATCCATTTTATAATAAAATAACAATGTAAATCTACCTTATTTTTTTAGATTACAGTTTTTCACATTTGTTTTCTTAAAATTACTAATATTCTAGTTTTTTGTAGGTTAACTGTTAATATCGAGGTTAGCATCTCTATCAAGATCTCGATCTGAAGATTTGATCTGGTATATTCCGTTCTGGATACTACAAACTAGTCATAGGTTTAGAACCGAGCCCATTAATCCAGGTCCAAATAGCCCGAGCCGAGGTCATTTTGGTACAAGGCGAATTCACCTCGGCATGAAACGGCAAATCAATTTAGGAAAATCTTCATTAAAAGATAATTCCAAATATTGTTATTGAATATTTCCAAAGATTTAGGAAGAATATTATGTAAATAGATTTAACCTAATTCTCTATCATGTATTTGTAAACACAGGACTATTAGGGTAAATTGAGATTCATTCAAACATACACAGAAGAGAATTCAGCAAAATAAAAGTTATTTGTTAAAAGTTTGCTGTGTTGAATCTCTTGTTCAACAATTGGCGCCGTCTCTGGGAAACCAATTTTCTTCACAAATCAAAAGATCACGTAAATCTACCAGGCACGGAAAATCATCCGATAATGGATGGCAATCAGAATTAAAGCGACATGGAGAACACGCCAAATCCCGATAATATCCAGAAAAACCAAGACGAGACTATCAACCAGGACGAGACTCACGACAAAAGCGAATACGACAGGGAACGAGAGGAGCGTGATGCGGATAAGGAGCAAATAGCGAATCACCGTCAAGACGAGGAGCTGACCCTCTCGGTAGTTATGCACGCCCTCGAGCAACAAAGGGCAGAAACAGTCCGGCTCCAGAAAGAATATGCGGAGATGGAGCTCAAGTGCGCAACAATGTTGCAGTTGCTTCAGCGTGACGACACTCCTTCAACTCGCCCTCGAGTAAACCGTTGGTTGTTCGACAATATTCCACCAGATGACAACCTAAGGATGGGATTCCAGTCGAGGAGTACCGAGGTGGAACACCCCGACGATAACTCTGGCGATCCACCAACTTCTGACGAACTAATCTGTATTCAAGCCCAGATCAGAGAAATTAGCTCTCAGATGCATCGAGCGATCAACTCGGCACCCGAATTAGATCTCGTGTTGGAAAAAGCACAACGAACCCCATTCGACAGAAGAATAACAAGTACGGTAATAAGACACAATAATAAGTTCAAGGTTCCGATGTACAAGGGGAGAAAAGATCCGCAAAAGTATTTAACCTCATTCATCATAGCAACCGGCCGAGCCTACTTTGCAGAAGGAGAGAGAGACGCTGGGCTCTAAAACCTTAGCAGAGCGGCACTTAGCTGATTTTCCAACCTCACGCCAAACTCTATCGGGAGTTTCCATCAGCTCTCCGCAGCCTTTATAAAGCATTACTCAATGGTCATTACAAAGAAAACCAGCAGAGCTGATCTCTGGAGTCTATCCCAAGAACCCAAGAAGTCGCTGCGAACCTTCCTCGACAGTTTCAAAAACATAGATTTTCAAATAAATATCGACAACAAGTCAGCCATTGCAGAACTGAGGAAGTCGCTCTAGTTGGACTCACACTTAAAGAAAAATTACTAATAAATCAACCTCGAACCCTCGAAGATGCGCTCCATCGTGCGAGCTGGTTCATCAAGGTGGAAGAAGAGAGAGCCACCATGGCTAAGAAACATCTCGGACAGAAAAAATAGCACCTCTCCGAAGGCAAAACACGGATGACCCCACCAAACCAAAGCAGCACTTCACTCGGAACTACTTTCAAGACAGACCAAAAGGAGTTAACACAACAACCACGGAGATGGCAACAGCAAGCGGCAAGATCGCGCCAAAAGAAGGGAATCAGGAAAGCTACTACGAATTTCATAAAAGGAAAGGACATACCAAAAAGGATTGCATGCACCTCCAGAATATTCTCTTATGAAAATTCCAAAGTGGGGAGATCGTAGCCGAGATGACTAATGTCCAGAGGCCGAGGAAGAGAACGCGAAAAGGTGAACCACACACAGTATACCATCAGACAACATGTAGCAGACGATATGACCCCTCTGAAAGGCCAAAACCAGCAAAAAGAATACGATAGTGAGGATAACAACGTACGCGGCGACGTGCTCCCGAATCTTATGAGAAGATTAAACGTCATAATGGGAGGATTGACATAGTGCAGAGATTCCGTCAGATTAATCAAAGAATCAAGCCGCCGAGCTTCAGTCGTAGCAAAGTTTACACCCGAGGCTGTCGTGAGAACACATTCGACCAGGCCATTATGATTCACCGATAGTGATATCGATGGATTGAGCACCCCCATAATGACTTCCTAGTCATTGAGCTCATCATTGCATACACAGAAGTTTCAAGGATCCTCATCGACACCGGCAGCTCGGTAGACATCATCTTTAAGGATACGTTGACCAAGATGGAAATCGGCGATGACGCCATTAAGACCGCAAGTCACTTACTTACAAGCTTCAGCAGTGATATGGTAAACACCATTGGAACAATCCGAGTTCTGGTTCAAGCATGATCTCAAACGAGATTCACCAAGTTCATGGCGATTGACAAGCATCTGACGTTCAACGCGATAATGGGAACTCCCTATTTATACGACATGAAGGTTGCAGTATCAACCTACCATAAGTATGTCAAATTCCCAACCGCTACCAAAACCCACGTTATCCGTGGATATCAAAGAGTTTCCCAAACTTGCTTTCTCACTGAGCATAGGTAGTATGTGAAAATTATCTTATAGCAACTACAACGCCTAGAGGGCACCAAAGCCAAGACATCGGACACCATCAGGAAATGTAGTATCGACGAATATCAACCAGATAGAACGGTAGGCATCGGCAGTGACCTCGACCACCACCTACGCGAACAGCTTATCACTTTTCTGAAAGGCAACACCTTGACGTTCGCATGGTCAATGGAAGATATGAAGGGGATAGATCCCACAATCACCTGTTACGAGCTAAACGTATACCCAATATTTAAACCTATAAAACAAAAGCGGTGAAAACTAGGACCAAAGCGCTCTAAAGCAGTTAACGACGAGGTCGAACGACTCCTAAAAGTAGGATCAGTCGCCGAGGTCAAGTATCCAGAATGGTTAGCCAACCCCATGGTCGTAAAAAAAAGAACGAGAAATGGCGAGCATGTATCAACTTCACCGACCTCAACAAATCCTATTCGAAAATTTTTTTCCCATTACCGCACATTGATTGCCTCTTGGAAAACCGCAATAAAAGAGTTGCTCTCTTTCATGGACGCTTTCTCGTGATACAATCATATAATGATGTACCAATACGATAGGGAAAAGATGTCGTTTATCACATATCACGGTACATATTGCTACAAGGTCATGCCATTCAGACTCAAGAATGCATGGGCAAACTACCAACAACTTGTGAATCGCATATTCACATCCCAAATCGGTCGATCGATGAAAGTTTACATAAATGACATGCTTGTGAAATCTCTCGTCACCAAAGACCACATTCAACATATGCAGGACTGCTTCGGCATACTCAACATGTACAACATGAAGCTCAATCCATCAAAATGCATGTTCGGGGTCACATCAGGCCAGTTCCTCGGCTATGTGGTCACTAAGCGAGGTATCGAGACAAATCTTAAACAGATAACAACTCTCATCGATTTACCTTCTCCCAAAACTCCCAAAGAAGTCCAACGCCTCACCGGCCGCATCTCTGTGCTAAATTAATTCATTTCTTGCTCATCTGATCGTTACCTACCTTTCTATCAGCTGCCCAAGAGGAAATGAAAGATTCGAATAGGATAGGGAGTGCAAAAAGCGTTCCAGCAGCTGGAATCCTACCTCTCGCACCCACCCATCTTACCCAAGCCGGACGAGGGAGAAACACTCTTCCTTTATATCTCAGTGTCCTCGGCCGCGATTAGCGGCGTCTTCGTCAAGGAAGACCATGGTGAACAATGCTCAATATTCTACAACAGCTAGACCCTTACAGGAGCGGAACTCAAATATCCAGTCATGGAAAATGTTACGTTTGCAGTTGTCACTACCGCTCGAAAGTTGCGCCCATACTTCCAATCTCACCCAATCAATGTCCTAAAAACCTACCCTATATGCACCATTCTGCATATCCCAACACAGTCTGGGTGAATGATCAAGTGAGCCATCGAACTCAGCGAATACGACATTGAGTATTGCGGATGAATGAGCGCCAAGAGCCAAGTATTAGCTGATTTCATCACCAAAATACCACCAGAGCTTGGAGACAACAAAACAAGATACGAGACCTAGAAGTTATACGTCGATGGATCCTCCTGTCGCCGCGACACCGATATTGGCATGCAACTCGAGTCACTAACGGGCGAAGTCCTGGAGAAATCTTTCCGCCTCGGCTTTAATGCGTCCAACAATGAAGTAGAATACAAAGCCATAATTTCTGACTTACACCTCGCAAGGGGCCTCGATACTAATTTGATTCATGCCTTCTGTGATTCCCAATTGGTCGCCAGCTAGTTCAATAGAAAATACGACACCAAGAACGAGCGGATAGAAAAATACCTCATAGTACTCAAACAGATTGCATCACAGTTTGATGTTTGCCAAGTCACCAAATTTCTAAGAGGATATAACCGAACTGCCAACGTATTAGTCGCAATCGCATCAGGACCAAAAGAGGGGAGATAGATTACTGTCAAGGTCATCTCGTAGCCAAGCATACACCTAGATGTCTTCACAACAATCAACACCGACCAGGTCGTAAATATGGACACCACGGAGACCGACACCAGTGACTGGCAAACTGAGATCCACAATTACTTGCTTACGGGCGCTATTCTAAGTGACAAGTGGAAGGCCTGTTGCCTCAAGGCATAAAGCGCAAATTACACAACGGTCGATTATGCCCTATATCGAAAAAGCGCGCATGGCATACTCCTAACCTACGTTAACAAAGACGAAGCCACTAGGGTTATGGCCGAAGCTCATGACGGTGCTGGTGGTAACCACTCAGGAGGATGCTCCCTCGGCTTTCGAATAAGACGCCATGGACATTACTGGCCTACTATGACCATCGACTGCCATGACTAAGCCAAACGGTGTGAACAATGCCAAAAACCGGCACCACTCAACCACGCACCCACAGAGTCGCTCAGGTCAGCAGTCACCCCATACCCGTTCATGCGATGGGGGATTAACATCATTGGCCCCTTCCCCGAGTCAAGAAAAAAGAAGTACTTGTTCGTTTGACCAACTACTTTACCAAATGGGTAAAAGCCGAAGCTTATTCAAAAATACAAGCCGACGAGGTTCGAAGCTTTGTCTGGAGAAACATAATCTGCCGACATGGACTACCATACAAATCATCACGGACAACAGCACAAACTTATCCTCAAAGATCTTCATCAATTTCTGCGCGCTTTGGAAGATAACATTGAATCAAGTCACGCCTCGTTACCCCCAGAGCAACGGCCAAGACAAGGATATAAACAAATCGATAGTGGATGGCCTAAAGAAGCGGCTCGAACGAAAAAGGGACTATAGGCGGATGATCTTGACGGTGTCATATGGTCATACCAAACTATACCTTGGTAATCAAAAAATAGTACTCCTTCCTCTCTATCACATGTGATTGTAGCCCTCGTCCTGGCCGAAGTTAACGTCAGCACTATTCGCAATGTCATAATGCCTAGCAACGTTGACCTCAATAACAAACTCTTGTTGCATCACCTCGACGACCTCGAAGAAGAACGCGATAAAAATCTATTACGAATACAAAACTACCAATCCGATGCAGATCGGTACTAAAAAAAGAACGTTAAAACGCAGTGATTCGTCGAAGGGGACCTCGTCCTCCGGGAAAATTTTTAAAATACCGCCAAACATAAAGCAGGGAAGCTGGGTGCATGGTGGGAAGTTCCTTACTTGGTATCCCGAGTTATCAAAGCAGGGAAGCTGGATGGCTTGATCCCAACATGTGGGTACGTAGGCAGCCTCAACGAGGTTCAGCTGTCCCCCCTCCCCAAAAGAGGGCGGTCTTTTTCTAATAAATAAATAAAATCTTGCTCATAGCTGTTATAATTCCATAAAGTCAACACGACACGGACTGCGAGTCACTTCGGTATACTGAAAAAATAAGTCATCTCCGTGTGAGACCTCGCCTAAAAATGCTTGAAAATAAGGAATAAAGAAAAGCCATAAATACGCACCGGGTTCTTGGCCAGACTTGAACCTTGACGAGAATAAAAACTCTAATTCAGAAAAAGTCGAGCTCCGTCTCGCATATATCTAGACTTAAGTTCATAATCAAAAACGTTTACTTACGATCGATATATTATTTAAATAAAAATTGTTTGTTCCCTCACTAATAAAGTGAAAAGTTTGCACTAAGTTCAAAGACACCTATAATATAAAAGTCAACTAAAAAAAATCTCAAGGAGAACTAAGTTCTAGCACCTCGGCTACTCTAACTGCGGTAAATATATGAACTTTTTGTACATCAGAGAGCGGCTCAGTAATACGGATACTCTTCAAGTAAGAATTCTGAGTACACATGTCTTCATCACGACCACTCTCCCAACTAAAATTTTCCAATCATAGCTCAAATCATGGAATGAACTCGTCAAAATAATCGGCGTTCCATGTGTCATCATCGTTATTCAAGATCGCACCTACCATCACAAAATAACTTGACACAACAACCAAATGCAAATAAAAGGGTCAAACTCCCAAACTCATATTAAAAAAAGAAAAGAGTAATTTTTACAAGGTCTTNGGGGGGGGGGGGAGTGACACCATCCTCACCTGTTTTTCCCCTCTCTCAAGTTCATGTTCCTCCACCAGCTGCATCGAATGATGTTCTGGGTAAGAGAGCAACGTCATCCTCGCCCATCCTTTCTTCACCAGCAGTTGTGTTTCTCATATTGGGATATGCGATATTACCACGAATCCCACGCCAATCTCTACAGCTGATGTCCTAAAGACATCCACCGCTGCTGGGGTCAACACACCAGTGTTCGATCCAACCTCGTTCAATGGAGGAGAAAGCCAAAGATCTCCCTCGTTCATTACAACGACGTTCTCTTCATGAACTAAGGCTTCATACTCGACCAAGTCCGTCTGACATTTCGCCATAAAACAGTCTGTGACTTAATCTCCACCCTCCCGGATCACATTTATGAGGTTGATCGAAGACCAAATATGGTTAGCTTGGTCCTTGTAAAACTTCTCGGTTTTGGCTCTCAACTCCCAAATTCTGGCAATATCGGCTTTCAAGGCGTCGGCCTGTTTCTTCGCAGCCTTGGCATGTTCTGCGCCCTACTTCCTCAATGTCTCGACCTCATCTTCTAAAGACTTGATCTTGCTCTAGTCAGCTCGAGACTCCTCCCTCGACGTGTCGATCAACTTGCTAAGCTCATCAAATTTAACCATCTTCTGTGTCTGTTTATCAAGCTGCTCTCTTAATGCCCGCGTATAGGTCTCATATAAGTTGCAATGATGACTGTACATATTCACAAGACGGTTGAAAGATGACATGAACTGTAAGACAAGTAGTGTGAATCACTTGAATAGCCAAAACAATGAATGGATGACTTCAAGATGAAAAATAACCTTGATGACCTCCTGGGACGCTGTCTTATATAAGCAGCCAAAGTCGATGTCAACTGGAGCAAGAGGGGAGCAAGAAGAACCTTTAACATGGCCTATGAAGTCCGCGCATGCATCCATGTCTTCTGGGAAGGCATCAACATCGGGATGAGAGAAGTTCATAGCAACTGGTCCAACACGAGTATCAGGGTCAGAAGGTCAGCGAATGATGGTGGATGTCGTTGAAACAGCTATCGCATCAATTACCACTGGAGTCGAAGCAGTTAAATTAGTGATCGGTCCAGTGTCAGTCGCGGTAAGCGGTTCCGACGACCCACCGATCTTAAAGGGACGATTTCTTAAGAACAGACTAGAACCTAGCACCTTCATTTTCTTATTGACATATATTCGGTGCCCTTTACCTTTGTCTTTCGCAAAAGGGACCCGGGTTGAAGAAGAGAGAAGTGATGATCTCCTAGAAGCACCATGTCTGTTAGACGCATTGCCCGACAATGATCGAGTTGTAATTATGTCAGTCCTGCTCGTTGAGGTCTGTTGATCGGAACACCGACTTACATTTTCAGCAACTGGTGGCTACGATGATGTCATCGTTATTCAAGATCGCACCTACCATCACGNGGGGGGGGGGGGAGTGACACCATCCTCACCTGTTTTTCCCCTCTCTCAAGTTCATGTTTCTCCACCAGCTGCATCGAATGATGTTCTGGGTAAGAGAACAACGTCATCCTCGCCCATCCTTTCTTCACCAGCAGTTGTGTTTCTCATATTGGGATATGCGATATTACCACGAATCCCATGCCAATCTCTACAGCTGATGTCCTAAAGACATCCACCGCTGCTGGGGTCAACACACCAGTGTTCGATCCAACCTTGTTCAATGGAGGAGAAAGCCAAAGATCTCCCTCGTTCATTACAACGACGTTCTCTTCACGAACTAAGGCTTCATACTCGACCAAGTCCGTCTGACATTTCGCCATAAAACAGTCTGTGACTTAATCTCCACCCTCCCGGATCACATTTATGAGGTTGATCGAAGACCAAATATGGTTAGCTCGGTCCTTGTAAAACTTCTCGGTTTTGGCTCTCAACTCCAAAATTCTGGCAATATCGGCTTTCAAGGCGTCGGCCTGTTTCTTCGCAGCCTCGGCATGTTCTGCACCCTACTTCCTCAATGTCTCGACCTCCTCCTCTAAAGACTTGATCTTGCTCTATTCAGCTCGAGACTCCTCCCTCGACGTGTCGATCAACTTGCGAAGCTCATCAAATTTAACCATCTTCTGTGTTTGTTTATCGAGCTGCTCCCTTAATGCCCGCATATAGGTCTCATATAAGTTGCAATGATGACTGTACACATTCACAAGACGGTTGAAAGATGACATGAACAGTAAGACAAGTAGTGTGAATCACTTGAATAGCCAAAACAATGAATGGATGACTTCAAGATGAAAAATAACCTTGATGACCTCCTGGGACGCTGTCTTATATAAGCAGCCAAAGTCGATGTCAACTGGAGCAAGAGGGGAGCGAGAAGAACCTTTAACATGGCCTATGAAGTCCGCGCATGCATCCATGTCTTCCGGGAAGGCATCAACATCGGGATGAGAGAAGTTCATAGCAACTGGTCCAACACGAGTATCAGGGTCAGAAGGTCAGGGAATGATGGTGGATGTCGTTGAAACAGCTATCGCATCAATTACCACTGGAGTCGAAGCAGTTAAATTAGTGATCGGTCCAGTGTCGGTCGCGGTAAGCGGTTCTGACGACCCACCGATCTTAAAGGGACGATTTCTTAAGAACAGACTAGAACCTAGCACCTTCATTTTCTTATTGACATATATTCGGTGCCCTTTACCTTTGTATTTCGCAAAAGGGACCCGGGTTGAAGAAGAGAGAAGTGATGATCTCCTAGAAGCACTATGTCTGTTAGACGCATTGCCCGACAATGATCGAGTTGTAATTACGTCAGTCCTGCTCGTTGAGGTCTGTTGATCAGAAAACCGACTTACATTTTCAGCAACTGGTGGCTACGATGATGTCATGTGGACTCTATTCGACAATGTCCCCTGATCAGTTCGACGGGTAGGAGTTTCCGCCGACGTAAGCACACCTTTCTTGAGCTCAACCGTATATTCAACTGTCCTCCTCGGGGGAACGACACCTCGTCTTATTATCTCTGCTTTCAGGTTTACACAAGCTAAACTGAGATCCTACAAAGTGGCTCCTACATTCGACCTTATTTTGTGAACCTTCTTTGGAGTAAAAATCTTCCAAGTGATTAGTTTGATTTAAAAAAAGCGTTGTAAGTTTTCAGACAGGCTTGGACACAGGTTGGTTATCAGAATGATGGGATATGCAGACAAAACAACATGTGTTAAAATAATGACATCATCCACCAAACAAGATTACCCTAACATGCTCTACCCATGCTCTGCGACCAACGCAACGACAAGGAACGACTCGGTTCAGGTAATGAGTGAAGGTCAGCCTTCACAAAGAAGTATCCTTCCAATTATTGACCTAGCTCGGAGTGTTCAATAGCAGCTTATACTTGGGAACCAGGCGGATGTAATAGAAATCAGTATGCAAGCTGACTCCTACGATATTCTTGTTCAGTATGTCGAACGTCAACATCGATTCAAATGTATCGATGTCAAGAGTCAGGTCCCCCTTGGCAGCCCGTGTAAGAGTCACAATCACACTCCAAACTACACCGAGAGTTAGTTGGGACAATGTGACGCCACGCCGCGCACAGTACGCTACCAGGAGTTTGGAAATGGAAACCAAAGTTACGCATGTTCAAAATACTCCTTGGAAACTGAGAAATAACCAGGCGACGCTTCCCATGGGCGCCATGTCGAAGACGGAACCCTAGATTCAACAATTCCTTGGAACCGCATCCGAGAAAGAAGTGCCGCAACGCTTTCATTGGTTGACCTAGACGGCCCAACTCCCATTAAATCATCATTGTTATCCGTCATAGGACCGGTTTGGTCTCTCTAGTGACCCGGCGAAGACGACGGACCAGCTTGGATGGACGGCCCAACCAGAACCAGGGCTGTCGCTTCACCTTCCAAAATAATCGGAACATCGTGAGTGTTTGCCTCGTCGGCGCCAGAAGTTTATGGAGTATCGGATGTGATCGAAGAATCAAGAAAGTTTTAAAGATTCGACTGAAAGGAAATAGAATTAGGAGAAGATCAAGGGATGCAGAATTTACCTTTACAAAACATAATTGAAAAATCTGAGGAAGATAGGGAGTATTTAAAGGAGGCGAGCCTCGAATCCCAAAAGTCGCCATGATTAAATCTACGACGTAAGGGGTGCACATGGTGGGACCCACATGTAGCAGGTCGTTCACTTTTTTCAAATTTGAAATAATTATTTAAGTGTCGCGAATGACTTCATGTCGGTTCGAATTCCCTATCTTAGTTCCAACGGTTCATTTTGCATACCGAGCTCCGTCTGCCGAGCTTCGCAATGCCAGGGGGACATACTGTTGATATTGAGGTTGGCACATCTATCAAGGAACTGATTTGGAGATCTAATCCGATACATTCCGTTCTAGATACTACGAGCTGGTCATGGGCTTAGAACCGAGCCCATTAATCCAGACCTGAATAGCCCGAGCTGAGGTCATCTTGGTACAAGGTGAATTCACCTTGGCGTGAGGCGGCAAATCAATTTAGGAAAATCTTCATTAAAGGATAATTCCAAATATTGTTATGGAATATTTTCGATGATTTATGAATAATATTTTGTAAATAGGTTTAACCTAATTCCCTATCATGTATCTATAAATAGGAAATCATTATGTAAATTGAAATTCAATCAAATGTACACAAAAAAGTTCAGTAAAATAAAAGTTATTTGTTAAAATTTTGTTGTGTTGAATTTTTGGTTTAACAATAA
>OVBE01004073.1:0-25018 GCA_900406425.1 Iberis pinnata | reverse complement strand
TCCCAAGTTGTTGAATGTTTTGTGGATCTGGATTCACTGGAGGAGCTTGATGTTGCATTACTCCTTGTTGCATTGCTCCTTGTGGCATTTCTCCTTGTGGGGNGTTGCATTACTCCTTGTTGCATTGCTCCTTGTGGCATTTCTCCTTGTGGGGCTTGTGGCACTTGATTGCCATTTCCACCACCATGTCCTTGGTTAATGAGCTGATTAAGGCCTATAGTAGGTAGTTGTTGACCTTCGGGATCGACCGGATCAACTAGATTAACGGTATCAGCCATTTGAGTGTATGAACTAGCGTTTTTCCTTGCTTTCCGGTTTGAGCGTTCTAGCTTTGCAAGTTCTGAGTTGCTTAGGTTGAGTAGTTCATATGATTTGTCAGATCTTCTGTTCATACACCTGTAAGACGAAGACAAGCAAAGAAGAACGAGATGAGTACTGAAAATAAAAACTTTAGACGAAATTCTAATTAACAACTAGAAAGGCACAATTGGTCCCCAGCAACATCGCCAAAATTCTGATAGGTTAAGAATTCAATCCTAACTAATACTGCAGAGAAAATTTCAAAGAAGTATAGCAAGGTTTCGAATCCATAGAGACCAGAAATATGCACGTTCAGTTAAAAACTCGAATATGGCTAAAGTGAGAATAAAAGATTGGTTGTGAATCAAAACAGTAAATATAAAACGGTTTAAACTTATAATATAAAAGCGCTAGGTATTAGGGAAATCCGTAGGCATTCAGGTTTAAAGTCAAGTTAACATGCAGGATTTTAGTTTGAAAATAGTTCTCAACATGAAAGACGAATGCAGTTTAATCTCCTCTCGGAGCATTAAACACTATGATCAAATTGTCAGAGACAAACTATCGCCGTCTTTAAAAAAATTTGATCATGCATTAAAACTCGGATTCAGTTGTTCATAAGCATTAAAACAATACTCTCGCATGCAATAACACTTATCATCTAAATTAGGTCAGGTTTCTAAATCAAATCTCTTTGTATTTATTAACCTAATATCATGAACTAGGTGATCAATCTAATTCAAGCATTGAGAACAAATTTAGACTAAGAACCTAACAAATTCAATCCTACAAAATTAAACCTAACTTTCAAACCTGGTTTTCCTAGGAAACCCTAAAACCTAACTAGTGAACTAATCAAACATTGCAAAGCATAACCAATACAAAATCAGAGAAGAACACATAATTAAAATAGATATAAATATAAAATAGGGTTCAGAAATATTCTCCACAAAGGTTCAGGATTCTTTTCCCAGTAAAAACTTAGAATAATAAAATAAAGCTTAGTTCTAAAAACCTAAAACACCTTGTATTTATAGGCTAAAAAAGTAAAATAATAAATAAGGAAAACTTGGATAGGCTTGAGGGCTTGATTTGCAAAATTGGAAAACTTCAATCTTTCTCGGGTGATGTGCTCGATCTGGCAGATGTTTGCTCGATCGAGCAACTCACAAAATGGCTCGATATCTCTTCTTTGCCCGACCGATCTTCATCTCCGGATTTTTCCAGGAACTTTTGCTCCATCGAGCAACTAGGTTGCTCGATCGTGCAACTCGTCAATCATCCGCCCGATCATTCTCTACTGTCCTCGATCGAGCACTTCTTTTGGCACTTCTGAAATCTTCTGAAAAACTTCTGAAATGCATCGTTTTTCTCCGATTCGACCCAAACACCTAGAATAATGAAATTCTACCAAATATGCAATGAAAACACTCGGAATAATGCAGAATAGCAAACATAAATGCTCACTATTATGCATTAAAATCGAGTAATATCAACGACCCGAACACCTAAAATCCTGAAAATACACCCATTTACAAGGAAAACGCTTGGAATAATGCAGAATAGCAGACATAAATGCCTACTATTATGCATTAAAACCGAGTAATATCAACTCCTCCAGACTTAGATCCTTGCTTGTCCTCAAGTAAAGCAAGATCCAATCCGGAGAAGAGGTTTGAAACGGACCACACAGAAACTCACAAAACCTCATCAACCATAAGCACGGTTTCAAATCCCAAGAGACACCAATCTTAAACAACTACCTAGACTGGACTGTTTACCACCACTAAACTAATAAGTCGTTTCCTACTCTAAATCTCAAATCAATATAGTATCAAATCATATCAACCAGCTCTTTAAATTCATTTAAGTCATATACATGCATTCTCATCTATGGTATATCAATCAGTTTACTCAATTACCTTTTCTATTGAAATTCCCATACCAAACAGAGCATCAACCGACTTCCGGTCTTGATCATTTTTGTCCCTTTCTCACTTCTTTTTTTTATTTAAAGATTCGCACTTTTTGCGTTTTTCTTTTCTTTTTCTCTTCTTTTTTTCTTTTCTTTTCATGTTCGCACTTTTCTGCGTTTTCATGATTCTAACTGCTCTTCAGCAGCCCCGGCAATGACTATGGACTTCTAGGTCAAGCTTTCAACAATTTTTCTAAACCGGTTTTTTTTTACTTTTCTGAAGGGAGAAAGAGAAAGGACCCGGACCGTAGTGGAAGAACTTGTCGGCTTCACAGAACATTGAAGAGTAAAGTACCTAATTCTCAAAGTAAATAAACACCATAGACAAGAATATTTCAAATTCAGATTAAGTCCTATCATGGCAGAGCTAGCATCAAATCATCAAAAATTTAAAGACTAGAACTTTCAGAAACAAGCAATCAGTAATGGGGTTCCAATCCTAATCTAAGCAATTAATCCAAGTCAGTAATCCAGAAAGATCGAAAACCATACCCACACTTGGCTAATTATCATCATCGGTTTTGATCATGGTTCCTTCGACTCTAAAAGACTAGCGAATTCAAAACGAAAATTTCAAAAAATTTGATCATTTTTGACAAAATACCAAAATGAAAGTTAGATTCGCATTAGTACATACTCCCTCCCCCATACTTACTTCACATCGTCCAGGTGTGAAAATAAATCAAAGAGAAGGACAAAATAGAAAATAAATAAGTATCAAAACAAGAAAATAGAAAATGACATGAGTTCAAAAGTGAAAAGGAATACTACAAATGAAGTGCAGAGAGTCTCTCAATCAGACTGGTCACCAGATCCTTCAGCTACATTGCTCGGTCCCTCGTCTTCATCATGCTCCCGCTTAACATCAGTGTGTCGCCTAGGTGGCCTAAAGCATCCAGAAACGATCCTCAAAATCTTCCGCATTAGACTGTTGTTTTCCCGCATGAGCTTGTTGTTCCACTGCTACGAATCCATGAGCCATGCAATCTTTTTATCCTGAGTCATATCATCGCGAACAAATGGAAGGACGTACTCGGGAATCTCCTCAATATTAGGTACATTAGGAACCTCGTCATCAAGAATCTGAGCTCTAGCGCGTCTCTGGTTAATGCGTCTTCGTCTCGTGGCAACAGGAGCAGTAGTAAGAGGTTGACTCAAATGCTCGGGACATGGTAGAAAACGCACATTAGTCAAAGAGGTAATACATGTCAATTCCTTCTTCAGAATCCGAATCTCACAAATTCGACCCTCCAAATCCTCAAACAAATAATGTCGAAACCGGGAAACCACTTGGCTTTAGAAATCATCTGTTCATCTACTCGGTTTGTGTCTGGCCTCTGAAGAAAGAACTTCAAAGGAATACCGATAGCCTGTAAAAATGGTGTGACGAGACTACCTATCTTCCTACCCTCATGGGGTTCTTCAAAGCAGCAAAATTTCGCTCGTCTAGAACCTGAGCGGATATCCAACCAATGTTGGCGTCGTGAGAGTGTTGGGATTGGTCTGTCTCATATTCAGCCAGCGTGAAATGACTTATAGCATAGTGAAGAAAATGGACCTCAGGGTTGCGCAATGATCCTGCTTCTTGCTTTCCGTAGAACGTGTGACCCATGATCTTGATAGCAAAACGAATAGCGGGGTTGCAGATGAGTGTAAGCTTGGCCTCTTTTCCTACAAACGCCCCCGACCTATGATACCCTATAGATCATGTGCATTGTGGAACTTGGGGAACTCATGAATGTATCCGAATGCGCGAAACCCATAAATTGGTCCTAACTTGGCCATTGGAAACTTGTACAACTTCCCCAGAAAAAAGAACTGAACCTTGATCTCAGATAGACGGGGGTTCTTACCACCATTGGAGACGATGCGAAAAGATGCCAAAACTTGGCGAGCAAGGTCTTCATACAAAGGATAATCTTGGAATGGGAAGTTATTGAGACCCATACCGATAAATACAACTTGAACATCTTCTTTAAGTCCGAAATCTTGTAAAACTGAGAGGTCGCTGAACCGAGTGGGCTCGAATTTGGTTTGGATCATTAAGTTGTAGAACATGGAATCAAAATGATCTCATTTATCACAAATCTTCTGACCCGTCCAAGTCTTGTCGCTTCGAAGTGCGGGAGCGGTAAATGAGGGGGTGTTTCGGAATGGGAGCTTGGGAGTTCTCGGCCATTGGAGCTTCATATACTTTGGATCAATGTGCAGTTCACTACTAGACGCGATACCCTTTTGCTTTTCCGCGGCGGTAGCCTTCTTTTTCTTTGCTGCGGGAGGTTCGGTGGATCCGGAATCACGCTCGCGTCCCATATTCTTGAAATGAAAGAACTCAAAAGAACAAATGAGTTTCCCGAGCAATGCATAACAAAGAGAAACCAAACGAGAATGGAGACAAATAATGACCAAGCGATCAAGAGACACATTGGTGATGGTGAGAAATGATTTAGGAGCAATAGTAAGCTAACTTAGGAAGAAAATCAAGTAAAAGAACCATCTAACAGACCATATGCAATTGATATCAAACTCAAGAATCAAAATTCGTCAATTGGAAAAATGGTACCAACCCAAACAAGCAACAACAATCATTCATAATCCAAGTGAGATCAATTCCAATACCAAAATCATTCAAATCAAAAATACCCAAAACCAACCCTAATTTTCGGAATGAAAAGAAGGGATTTAGGATCCATACCTTGATATATCGATGAAATAAGATTTGAATCGGGTTAAGCATGAAAAACTAAGTGAAAAAGGATCCAAAATCGTCAAACACGGACTAGAATCGGAGGAGTTTTAGTTTGAGGGAGATGAGAGAAGTTGAAGGTTTTGAGTGAGAAGAATGGTGGAGAAAGGGGTTGGGTTTCGATGGAATAGGGAAGGAGATGGGAAAAAATCGGTTTAATTTCTCAAAATCCAGTTTAGATAGCAAAAATCTGGTTAAAATCAAGTTAATGTGGTTTACATGGAGGGGTTGCTCGATGAGCAAGTATGTGCCCGATCGAGCAACATTAACGAAAAAGTCCAGGGAGATCTGCTCAAACGAGCACAAAGTGTGCCCGATCGAGCACCTTCGTCGGGTAATTCCTCTGGAATAGTTGCTCGAGTGATTCTCATTTTCGCCCAATCGAGCCAACTTAATGAAAATTTCCAGGGAGATCTGCTCGATCGAGCAAAATCCCCGGACCAAAAATCCCAAGTTTTCCAGGGACATCTGCTTGATCGGGCATAAATATGCTCGATCGAGCAAGTCGGCTCTAATTTGACAAAAAATGTTCCTTAATTCTTGTTTCACACATGACTCAAAACTGAAAGTTAATAGGTTAGTAACTAAGCTAGGACTGACTCAAACAAATAAATAACTAAACGAAAATATCAAAAATAGTGGGTTGCCTCCCACTCAACGCTTGTTTAACGTCAATAGCTTGACAGTACTTACCTCTAATTGGAGGTAGGATCAGCAAGAGGTATATCAGTTACCTCTGGAAGCTCTGAAGTAGCTAGATAAGTCTTCAGCCTTTGACCGTTCACAACGAACTCACCACCTTGGCGATTACATATAACAACTGCACCATAAAGTCTTACTTCTTTTACCGTAAACGGTCCGGACCATCTAGATTTCAACTTACCAGGGAATAGCTTCAGGTGAGAGTTATAAAGCAACACATGATCACCTGGTTGAAAATCTCGTGGAATGATCTTCTTGTCATGAGCAGCTTTGGTCCTTTCTTTGTAAATCTTTGAGTTCTCATAGGCTATGTGTCGAACTTCTTCTAACTCATGGAGTTGAATTAGACGTTTTTCTGTTGCGGTCTTCATGTCAAAGTTCAACAACTTGACAGTCCAAACAGCTTTATGTTCCAGTTCTACAGGTAGATGACAAGCTTTTCCATAAACAAGATTGAAAGGAGTAGTATCTAAGGGGGTCTTGAATGCTGTTCTGTGAGCCCAAAGAGCATCATCTAGCTTCAAAGACCAATCCTTTCGGGATCCATTCACCTTTTTCTGCAAGATGGCTTTGATCTCCCTGTTTGAAACTTCAACCTGACCACTAGTCTGAGGATGATTTGGTGTAGCCACTTTGTGTTTAACCCCATGCTTCTTTAGTGAACCATCAAAGACTCTATTGATGAAATGAGAGCCTCCATCACTGATGACTATTCTAGGTACTCTAAACATGGGAAAATCACATATTTAAACATCTTTAGCACAACTTTAGAATCATTAGTGGGGCTAGCAATCGCTTCAACCCACTTAGAAACATAATCAACAGCAACAAAAATATAGAGATTCTTATGAGACATAGGGAAAGGACCCATGAAGTCAATTCCTCACACATCGAAAACCTCTACTTCTAAGATGAAGTTCTGAGACATTTTGTTGCGTTTTGATATGTTTCCCTATCATTGGCATGAATCACATCAAGAAATGTAAGCATGAGCATCCTTGAACATCGTAGGCTACCAGTGTCCTGCTTGAAGCACCTTAGAAACAATCTAGAATGTAGCAAAGTGGCCAGCATAATCAGAACCATGGAAATGGTATAAGACATTCTGAATCTCCTCCTCAGACAGACATCTCCGGAACATTCCATCTGAACACAACTTGTACAGATAAGGCTCATCCTAGTAATAGTGTATGACATCCCTTAAGAACTTCTTCTTTCGGTAACCTGTAAAGTCCTATGGTTCAACATCAGCAGCAAGATAATTAGAAAAATCACAAAACCAAGGAGTAATTACTGCAGATTTAGAGAGTTTAGGGATAGAAGGGTTTTCATCCACTCTAGTGCTTATAGCATAGATATGTTCCTCATGGAGGCTATCATAGATTGGAACCTCCTCTTCCACTCTCAATCTGGATAAATGATCTGCAACTCAATTCTCCATCCCTCGTTTGTCCTTGATCTCCAAGTCAAATTCCTGTAAAAACAAAATCCAACGCAATAATATGGATTTAGCATCCTTTTTATTCAGGAGATACCTCAAAGCCGCATGATCGGTATGGACTACTACTTTGGATCGTACTAGATAGGATCTGAACTTCTCAAAATCAAAGACCATTGCTAGTAATTCCGTCTTGGTGGTTACATAATTGCATTGAGCTCCATCTAGTGTTCTTAAGGCATAATAAATAACATGAAGTTTCTTGTCCTTTCGCTGGCCTAGAACTGCACCTACTGCATAATCGCTGGCATCACACAGTACCTCAAAAGGAAAATCACAATCCGGCGGCTGGACTATTTGAGCACTAACAAGAGCTCCTTTGATCGCGAGAAAAGAGCTTTGGCATTCATCATCCCATGCAAATTTGACTTCCTTGCACAATAGCTTGGTAAGAGGTCTGGCGATCTTTGAGGATTCCTGAATGAACCTCATGTAGAAACCAGGATGTCCTAGAAAGCTGCAAACATCTTTTACATACTTGGGTGCCTGCATGTTAGTTATAACTTTAATCTTAGCTCTATCAACCTCAATACCTTTCTCAGAGATTTTTTGTCCTAACATAATTTCATTGGTCACCATGAAATGACACTTCTCCCAATTAAGCACCAAGTGTTTCTCCTCACATCTCTGAAGGATCCTGCACAAATTAGCAAGACATACATCAAAGGAAGATCCATAGACAGAGAAATTGTCCATGAATACTTCCATGATGTCTTCAATTAGATCAGTGAAAATACACATCATGCATCTTTGAAAATGTGTTGGAGCATTGCACAAACCAAAAGGCATTCTACGATAAGCATAGATACCAAATGGACATATGAATGTCGTCTTCTCTTGGTCATCTAGGTGAATAGGAATCTGAAAGAAACTTGAATAACCATCTAAGAAACAACCGTAAGGGTGATTAGCCAATCTCTCAAGCATTTGGTCAATAAAAGGTAAAGGAAAATGATCTTTGCGACTACCAGCATTCAATTTCCTATAGTCAATGCACATCTATGACCTGTAACAGTTCTAGTTGGGATCAATATCCTTATCGTTCTTAACTACTGTAATACCCCCCTTCTTAGGAATAACATGCACAGGACTAACCCAAGTACTATCTGAAATATGGTAAATGATTCCTGCATCTAGAAGTTTCATTATCTCCTTCTTAACAACATCTTTCAGGTTAGGATTTAAACGTCTTTGATGTTCTATAGAAGTCTTAGACTCATCTTCTAAATGGATCATATGCATGCATAAATCTGGTGAAATACCTGTGATATCATCTAAAGTATAGCCTAGAGCTCTACGATACTTTCATAACTAACATAGAAGTAAGGCAGTCTCGACACTATTCAGCTCAGCATTCACAATCACAGGATATATGGAATTAGGATCAAGAAACGCGTACCTGAGCCTTGCTGGGGGGGGGGGTTTAAGTTCCAGCTTTGGCGCTTTGAGCTTGCTCCATGGATCATCAAGTGGTGCATGGTCCGGTTTAGGTGAAGGCTTGGCAGTTGCCTCCACTAATGCTACATAATCGGTCATCTCCTCAATTCGTCTACTAGCATCAAGCATCCTGGTAAGATCTGTAACATCATCACTAAAGGATAAATGAGCATCAGTAGCGTTAGTCAAAGCAATCTCTAAGGGATCATCAAATAAGAAGTCATCAGGTACTCCCTCTACAGCTTCAGCAATGGTATCAACCCAAAAAGACTTAGCATCTAAAGACGGTTTCTTCAGAACCTCTTGTAAGTTAAACTTCATAACCATGTCTCAAAAGTGAAGATTGATCTTGCCTTTCTTCACATCAATGATTGCACCAGCTATAGCTAAAAAAAGGTCTTCCCAATTTCAAAGGGTCTTTAGGTTCTTCTCCTAGCACAAGAATCACGAAATCGGTTGGTACATATGCGGTTCCAATCTTAACCGGAAGGTTCTCTAGAACCCCAACGGGATACTTCACCGAATGATCAGCAAGAACCAATGAAATCCTTTTACCCTTTATGTCGGTCATTCCCAATCTCTTAGCCACAGAGAAAGGCATAAGATTGACACTAGATCCTAAATCGCAGAGAAATCTAGCAAATGTGATATCTCCAATCTCAACTGATAGAACAAAACTACATGGATCTCCAAGCTTCTTCGACATTCGATTTTGTAGAATTGAGCTACACTCCTCTGTAATCATCATTTCACCTTCTTCCAACGTTAGCTTGCTGGTAACCATGTTCTTCACATACTTCTTTAGATAAGGAATCATTTGACAAGCATCAGAGAATGGAAGTCTAACACTCAATTCATTGATCATATCCTTGCATTTAGCATCTTCTAGGTCTTTCCTTGAGGTTTTAGGCTTCACCGGATAAGGAACTTTGGGTTTGTAGGCTCTCGGAGGATCAGGAGAAGTTTCAGGGATCCCGGAGTTTGGAATAGAGTCTAGGCCATTTTGCTCGATCGAGCAATTTCTTCTGAATTTGCTCCGATTTCCATGCTCGATCAAACTGATGGAGTGCTCGATCGAGCAGATGTTCCTGGGATTTTCGGACCATTTTGCTCGATCGGGAAAAAGGTTCCCGATCGAGCATAAGCCTTTGAATCATTGTGATATTATTCCAAAACTGCATCTCCCTTAGATTCATCCAAATCTTCAACAAAACCTTATATCAAATTGTATTTCCCAGCATTATTGGATAGAGACTTACCACTTCTAAGCATCACTGCATTTACAAACTCTTGATTTTTTGGATTAGAATCAGATTTCCCAGGAAGAAACCCAACCGGTCTCTTGACCGCTTCAGCAGTTTGGGCAAGTTGAGTATCTAGAAGCTTCACATGTGTAGAAAATGCTTCAAATTTCTGATTCAACTCCTTCATATCTCCTTGTATAACCCTTTGAAAATGTTGTTGTCCGTCCAAAAGTTTCTTAAACATCAATTCAACTGAATTCCCTTGATTAGCTTGGGTTAGAGGAACTTGTTGAAATGCAGGCTGAGAGGTTTGTTGGAAAACCGCCTGAATTAGAGTTGGGAATGAAGTTCTTGTTCTGATTTCCTTGGAAACCATTGTTCCCTGAGTTTTGACCAAATTGAGCTCCAGAGTTTTGCACAAACAGTTTATGCTGAGTTGGATAGGTTTGGTCTTGAGGATTCTCAACATTAGTGCTTCTCCAAGAAAGATTGGGATGATTCTTGTTGAAGGATGGATTGTATTCCTGTTTAAACACTCTCTGACCTTGGCTATTAATGTAACTGACTTCTTCTTCAACCACAGCAGTTCTTGTTCTTGGAATGCAAAACAAGCAACCTCATAATCATCTACAACACTACCCAGTTTCTGGTTTTGACTCTTAAGAAGTTGAGTCAATAAACCTTTTATTTCTGAGAATTCTCCTTTCAGATCTAATATTTTTGAGTTAGCAGCCATTGCAGGAACTTTGGTTCGGCGATCAAACTCTGGGAAATGATTGATATTGCTAGTCACTCTATTGAATTTGATGGTGCTGCGGATGTCCTCAAAGACGTCAATATGATTCATTGGGTGCTCGGTAGGTAAACCACTGAATTAGTTGTTACGAATCATTTGAACAAGCGAAATAGGGAATTGGTATTCCCTTCACTGAGGTTGAGGGGGCTGGATGGCATTCCTATTAGCATAGTGAGCTTGAGTATTGTTGTACGAACTAACTAGAGGATGGTTCTGAGCATTGAGTTGAATATTGAGCCGATTAACTCTCTCCAAATCTCCATACAAGACAAAGTTCATTGCATCTACATTCTGAGCATTCTGAACGTTCTGGAGCATTCTGAACGTTCTGGAGCATTTGGATTTCCTGGAGGAGCTTGGTTGTTGTTAGCTCCATGTTGGTCTTGTGGCACTGGATTGCCGTTACCACCACCTTGTGGTTGGTTAATCAGCTGATTGAGTCCAAAAGCAGGTGGATCGATTTGACCGTTGGGTACGACCGGAATGAGTTGAATAACGTTATCAGCCATTGAGTTAGATGATCTAGCGTTTTTCTTTGNATCTAGCGTCTTTCTTTGTTTTCCGGTTTGAGCGTTCTATCCTTGCAAGTTCCAAGTTACTGAGGTTTAGCAGTTCAAAGGATTTGTCAGACCTTGTGATCATACACCTGTAAGACAAAGACAAGAAAAAAAAAAAGATGAGTACTGAAAATAAAAAATTTAGACGAGATTCTAATAAAAAAACTAGAAAGGCACAATTGGTCCCCGACAACGGCGCCAAAATTCTGATAGGTTAAGAATTTAATCCTAAAATAGTACTGCAAAGAACAGTTCAATGTAGCAAGCATAGGTATCAAAATCCACATAGACCAGAAAGTACACGTTCAATTTCAGTTTCAAATCTAGCTAAAGCGTGAATAATAAAGTGATTGTTGCAACGAATTCAAAAGGCAAATAAAACGATTTAAAAACTATAATATAAAACGCTAGGCATTAGGAAATCCGTAGGTAATCAGGTTTAAAGTCAAGTTAATATGCAGGATTGGAATTGAAAATAGTTCTCAACATTAAAAACGAATATGGAATAATCTCATCCCGGAGTATTAAACCCTATGCTCGAATTGCCAGATGCAAACTCCCGCCTTCTTTAAAGCAATTCGATCATGCATTACAATCATATTCAATTGTTCATAAGCATTTAAAACAATACTCCTGCAAGTAGAAACATTTATTCATCTAAATTAGGTCAGGTTTCTAAATCAAATCCCTTTGTATTTATCAACTTATAATCATGAACTAGGTGATCAAACAAATTCATGCATTAAGAACGAATTTAGACTAAGAACCTAACAAATTCAATCCTACAAAGTTAAACATAACATTCAAACCTGGTTTCCCTAGGAAACCCTAAAGCCTAACTAATGAACTACTCAGACATATCAAAGTGAACACAAATAAATATCAGAATAGAACACATAATTTGAAAACAATAAAATAGATATATTAAAAAGTGGGTTCAGAATTTCTTCTCCAAATACAAGGTTCATGAATTCTTCTCCCACTAAAAGCTCTCAAAATTTGCAAAAGTAAAAGGTAGTCAACAAAAACTCAGCCAAAAGGATTCTTATAGTTCTAAAAGTAAAATAATAGAATAAAGAAATTGGGGATAAAGTTGAGGACTTGGGTTATAAAATTTGGAAATTTTCATTCTTCTTCGGATGCTTTGCTCGATCGAGCACACCTTTGCGCGCTCAAGCAACCTGTGATTTTTCCTGATCAAACTCCAATTTGCTCGAACGATCCAAAAGTTCGTATTTTTCCAGGGACTTTTGCTCGATCAAGCACCATAGTTGCCCGATCGATCAGAAGACATGCAAGATGCTCGATCGATCTAGCAATGTGCTCGATCGATCAAACCTCCTGAAACTCCTGAAATCTTCTGAAATGCTCTGAAATGCTTTGACACGACCCGAACACCTAGAATCCTGAAAATACACCCATTTTACAAGGAAAATGCTCGAAATAACGCAGAATAGCAGACATAAATGCCTACTATTATGCATTAAAACCGAGTAATATTAGGCATATGGCAGGGTGGACGCCGAGGCCAAGAAAGGGCCTGGTTGGGTAGATAGCGAGGCTTGGAGGTCGTCTGGCAGGGCAAATAATAAAGCAAAGAAGCACAGAGAGGAATCTGACCGGGGAGATTCCGAAGAAATGGCTGCACCTGAGGTGGTAACCCAGCCTCAAGAGAAACTGTCCCCTACCAAGCCTCCTGCAAAAAAGAAGAAAACTAATGCGGATGAGTTAAGGGCGTATATTCGTGCGCATAAGTGGGTGGCGATGCAAGTTGACGAGGTCAAGGCATCAAATGAAGGTCCTACTAATAGGGCCTACGAGAATCAGATGGCGGTCGTCACTAAAGGTTTGACGGGGGTGCATGGGGACGATTTCCCGCAGGTCCCCTTTGATTTTCACTATGATAATGTGCTCGTAATTTATGCCGATCGTGAGGCTAGCAGGAATCTCGTCCGCCGTTTGATTAGTAGAGGTACTTTCACCGACGAGTATGCGATGCCTCAGGTATTTAATGACTTTTCCAGCTCGTATCTGGAGGTACGCCTGCTCTTTACTTTTATCTGTGCTCTTCCTCTCTGGTATGTATCGTTGATGTCGGGGTTTTTCTTGGGCAGACCGGGGCTTTGGTGAACCATGTGGTGAAGTACTTTGAGCTGAAGATGGAGAAAGCGAAGGCTGATATGAAGGATATCGCGGCTTATGGGAACAATTTTTGTGATGCCCTTGCGGAATAAAAGGAGAAAGTCAAGGTTTTGGACGAGCTTTAGGCCACACTTAATAAACAGGTCAAATGGTCCACCGAGCTGGCGGAGAAATCGAATGAGCATACAGGCCAGATCTGGGCACAGCGAGATGAAACATTCGCCTATAACCCCCATTTTTATGAGTTGGATATCATATTTTATTGGCCCCAAAATTTTAAATTTTATATATATAGTGGCCACAAAAAATTATTTATGAAATATTAGCCTCAATTTTTTTTAATTTTGTTTTAAGCCCCCAAAATTTCAAAGTCGGCCCTGCGAGCAGATCAAGGCCATTGAAGAGTCAGCTCTTCTCAAGGCGAGTTTTGAAGAGGCGGTTGTTTTGGATGTTGAGAAGGTTCGGAAGAATCTAGCCGAGAAGCACGAGGTTCGTCTTGCGAAGCTAAGGCGTCACATAGATGAGACGCTGGATTTCGAGGAGTTGGATAGAGAATTTTCCTTTTTCACCGGGTCGAAACTTCTTCTTTCTATGGTGGACGAATTTGGATGGGCTATCCCGGAGGAGCTGGTCGACACAATTGCAGAGGAGGCTGCCAAGGCGATTGAGCAGAGAATGGAGATATCGGTCACCAAGCTGACAGAAGAATACCTTGTGGGTCGTTTAAAACCTCGCGCGCCTCGTCCTGACGAGATCCCCCTTCCACTTGTCTTGTCGGGCGGGACTAACTCGGCGAGTTCTTCGGTGCCGCCGTCTGATCCTTAGGATTTATTCTGTGTAATTTTTGCTTTTTTTTTAGTTGTATCGCTCTCTTTTGTACTCGGCGTGATGGATGATCCTCCGTTTTAATAAAATTTGTAATTTTTCAAGTCGTAGTTGATTTGGTTGTCATTCAAAGAAAGTAATCTTACTGCGAAGTTCATGTTAAGGGTGCGAGGTTGGGCTCGACTTATAGGTGCGAGACTAGGCTTGGCTTATAGGTGCGAGACTGGGCTCGGAAAATAGGTGCGAGACTGGGTTCGGCTAATAGGTGCGAGACTAGGCTCGGCTTATAGGTGGTTTTGGTGAAAACACTTAGTATATATCACTTGATCCTTCTTCTTTTTTGCAATTGTGCCCTTTCGGGCTGCCTACATACCCATTATAGAGGGATTAAGCCGTTCGTAATTCATGTTACAAGTACCTGTATATCAATAAAAGAATCATTTGAGGTGGCGAGCATTCCATGAACGTGGCTGCATCACGCCTTCCAAGTCGGCGAGTTGATAAATTCCTGGTTTAATGATCTTCATGATTTGATATGGGCCTTCCCATATGATGCCCAGCTTTCCTGCGCGATATTCCTTGGTGTTTTCGAAGACATGCCTGAGGACGAGGTCACCTTTGGAGAATCTCTGTACGCGGACGTTCTTGTTGTAGTACCTCATTGCGGCTTGCTGATAGTTTTTGATCCGTAGCAGGGCCTGATCATGTTGTTCTTCTGTTTCATCGAATCTATCTTTGAGCATGATGTTGTTGAGGTCGTCCTGTTCGGGCATTTTGATTCTTTGGAGGCTGTATACATTTACTTCGGCTGGGACCATGGCTTCGACATTATGAGCTATGCATAATGGTGTATTATTTGTTGCTCGGCGGGGAGTGGTTTGGTGAGACCAGAGGATGTCGTTGAGATTGTCTGCCCACGATGGTTTTGTTTGTGGTCTCGGCTTGGCCATTGCCTTGTGGGTATCTCGGCGTCGAATAGCTTAGGCGGATCTTCCAATTGATGCAAAAAATTTCGAATTTATGGGAGCAAAATTGTATGCTGTTGTCCATGATAATTTCATGGGGAGGCCATGTCTGCATGTGATGTATTCCCACACGAAGTTCTGGACCTCGCCGTCTTGTATCTTTGTGAAGGCTTTAGCCTCTACCCACTTGGTGAAGTAGTCCGTCATGAAGAGAAGGAACCTTTTGCCTCTTTCTGCGGGCATTGGGCCGATGATGTCCATCGCCCAGCGTATGAATGGGTAAGGTGAGGCGGATGTTTATAACAGCTCGGTTGGATGGTGGCTGGTATGTGCGTGTCGCTGACATTGATCGTATTTGAGCGCGTATTTGTGACAATCGGCGATCATCGTGGGCCAGTAATGACCATGCTTTTTTATTTTAAGGGCTAAGGCTTGGCCGTTGGCGTGATTCCCTCCAGCTCTGTCGTGTGTCTCGGTCATTACTTTGGCGGCTTCTTCCGTTCTAAGGTAGGTTAATAGTATGCCGGTCGAGTCTCGATGCAACAGTTGATCGTTGAGCATAATGTAATGTACAGTCTTTGCCTTCAATCGGCGTGCTGCCCACTTATCTTCGGGAACGGTCCCGTCTGCGATGTACAATTTGATCTCGTGTCTCTAGTCCATCGGGGGTGGTTCGAGGTTGGCACCGTTTTCGAAATCATCCTCGACAATTTCTGGATCATCAACAAAATGGATGTACGTCATAGAGATTCTAGGTTTGCTGATTTCCTCCATGGGGATGGTGCGTTTGAGTTATGTGTCCGACGATAAAGCTATCGTGGCTAGTGTGTCTGCTACCTTGTTTTCATTGCGAGGGATTGTTACGATCTCAAAATGGTCGATGCTTCGTGCTAGACTTTTCACCACTCTTAGATAGGCGTCCATCCTTTCACTTTTGGCTTCGTAGTCTCCTGAGAATTGGATGGCCACAAGTTGCAAGTCACAATAAGCCTTGACTTGTTTTGCTCCTATTCCAATCGCTAATTTTAGCCCGGCGATGATTGCTTCATACTCGGCTTCGTTGTTGGACGCGTGAAATCCGAGGCGGAACGACTGTTCGAGGATTTCCCTGGTGGGAGATTTTAGCATGATCCCGACGCTACTACCTCTAGAGCAAGATGATCCGTCGATGTGTAGAGACCAGATTTGAGGCACTTCTTTGTTGGTTAAGAGCTCGGGAGGGATCTCGGTGATGAAGTCTACTAGGACCTGGGATTTGGCGCTTGTTTTCCCCCTGAAATCGATATCGTACTCGCTGAGCTCGATCGCCCATTTGGCCATCCTGCCCGACTGGTTGGGACTGTGCAAGATTGTTCTTAGAGGTTGGGCCGTGAGCACGGTGATGGTATTTGATTGGAAGTAGGGATGTAGCTTCCTCTAAGAGACGATGACGGCGTAGGCGAGCTTTTCGAGCGTTAGATAACGTATTTTTGCTCCGTCCAACATTTGGCTGATATAGAATATCAGTTTCTGTTCGCCTCGGTCTTCTCTCACGAGCACCCCGCTTACGGCTGTCGAAAAGGCGACTATGTAGAGGAGTAGTTTTTTGATGTGTTCCGGTTTGGCTAGGATGGGTGGTGTGGAAAAGTACCTTTTAAGCTCATCAAAAGTGGTTTCGCATTTCTTGTCCCATTCGAATCCTTTGTTTCCCCTGAGCAGCTGATAGAATAGCATGAACCTATCATTCAATCTGGAGATAAATTTGTTGAGGTCGGCGATTCTTCCGGTCAGACTTTGCACCTCCCTTGTACTTTTTGGGGATGGTAGTTCAATAATCGTTGCGATCTGCTTGGGGTTCACTTCTATCCCTTGCTGAGTGATGATGTTTCCGAGAAACTCGCCCGAGGTGACCCCAAAGGTACATTTGGTGGGATTTAACTTCATCATGTAATGTTTCAGGACGGCAAAGCAAGAGCATAGATGGTCGATGTGGTCGATGGCAAGTCGAGAGTTGACCAACATGTCGTCAATGTACACCTCCATGGTGGTCCCGAGGAAGCCGGCGAACATCCGATTAACTAGTCGCTGGTAGGTGGCCCCGACATTTTTGAGCTTGAAGCGCATCACTTTGTTGCAAAAGGTGCCTCGATCGGTGATGATGGCAATTTTTTCTCTATCGTCGGGGTGCATCATGATTTGGTTGTAACCAGAGAAAGCGTCCATAAAGGAGAGCAGCTCGTTTCCTGCGGTCACTTTGATGAGCCTGTCAATATGGGGGAGGGGATAACTATCCTTTGGGCATGCCTTCTTCAGATCAGTGAAATCGACGCACACTCGCCACTTGCCGTTTTTCTTTTTTACTACGACGGGATCAGCTAACCATTCGGGATACTTTACTTTGGTTATGGATCCGATGCTGAGGATTTTTCCACCTTGTTGACGGCATGAGTTCTTTCTGACCCCAGCTTTCTTTTTTTTCTGTTTGATCGATTTGAAGGTGGGGTCGACGTTGAGTTCATGGCACGTAATCTTAGGGTCGATGCCCTTCATGGACTTCATTGACCAGGCGAAGACGGAGGTATTTTCTTTCAGGAAGGCCATGAGCTTGCTTCGTATCTTCTCATTGAGGTCACGTCCGACCCCAACGTGTCTCTCGTCATGGTAGTTGTCTATCACGACCTGATCGGTTTGTTCGCATACTGGTTTCGCTCTCTCGGTGGGGAGGTCTGGTCGTTCCGAACTCCCCAGTTGTAGCTGCTATAACTCTAAGATTTTCCAGGCCTTATGCTCGGCTATAAAACATGTCAGGACTACTCGCTGATTTCCCCTGATGGTCACGACTCCATTTGGGGTCGGTAGCTTGATACACTGGTTATGGATTGATATTGCCGCCTGAGTGGCACATAGCCACGGTGTACCTAGTATCGCGTTGAATATCGGGTATCCGTCGACTACTTGGAACTTTGTCATTGTGACGCATCCCCTTACACGGACTGGCAGTTTGATTATGTCGATGGTGTCCACTGTGTCACCGCTGAAACCAGTTAACATTTGAGTCGTTCGTTTGATTTCTTCAGAGATTTCCATCTTTAGTAACGTGCTCTTGAACAAGATATCCACCGAGCTGCTGGTGTCGATCAATACCCTCGTCACTTCGTAGTCTTTGATGACGAGTTCGACCACTAGGAAGTCGTTTTGGGGGCTCATAACGTTTGATGTGTCTTTACTCATGAATGTTATAGGGTCGTGCGTCGGGGCGTCAGACGAGCAGGTGCGCGTACCAAGGACCAGTTGCTTGGATTTACTCCCATGGAAGAAATGGTCACGGTGTTACGTTCCGTCCATGATGACATTGATTTGTTCGGTGCGGGGGTGGGGCATCATCCCACCTATCATATGGTTGCCTATGCGGTGGTTCCATCTCGACTTCGACTGCCTACCTCTCGGGCTCGGCGTGTTCGGCATGCATTTATTAGGTCGGAAGATTTGCGATCGCTCTCTCTGGCCTGTGTTGGGGCTGATCTGTGTGTCTCCGTACGTTCCTCGTTCTGCTTTCTTGCCGCTTTTCGTTGTTGTATTTTTTGAGGAGCATTTCCTTCAGGTGTCTGCATTCACCGGTGTTGTGGCCTAGTCGATTTTGGAAGTTGCAGAAAGATTTTCAATCGTCGTCTTTCTTTTTGTAGGTGTTGGTTTTCCTTTCAATCGTCGTCATCCTCTTTTCAAGATTTTTTTCCCCTCGTAGAAATATCTCGGCTTGATGTTTTCGTCCTTCTCTTTCGGGGTTTGAGTTTTTGTGTGCTTCCGGGCTATCGCCGCCCTTTCTTCCTCCATCTCAATAAATCTGTTGGCTCTATGGAGCGCGTCTTCGAAGTTCTGTGGCTGATTAAGCAGGAGCTCCTCTCTGAACCTCGACTCATACCACAAGGCATTCCGGAGGGCGGCGATCGCGGCTTCGTCGGATATTGCAACTTTGGACACCACTTCTTTATTTTGTTCGATGAACATTCGTAGCAGCTCTCGCTGGCCCTAGATTAGCGACCATAAGTCTGCGGTAGATGCTTGTTTATCCGTGATTCTTGATTAGTGGGGCTCTTTTCTTTTCAAAAGTGCCTATCCATTTCTCTGTCCATACAAAAATAGATAAGTCGTTGCTTATCTTTTTCTCCAGCCCTTTACTTAGTAACTTTCTGCCAAAGCATACACTCCTCCAGAAGAATGATGGACTAACTCCAATCTTAGCACTAAGAAAGGATGTTTTCATGTAGTATCTGCTTCTCATAAATTTGGCAATCTGGCTATTTGGCTTAGTGAGTAACCTCCACCCCTGTTTAGCTAACAAAGCCTGGTTAAAGCACTTGATGTCTCTGAATCCCATCTCTCCCAGGTCTTGAGGCAGGCATAATCTTTCCCATTTAACCCAATGGATCTTTTTCATGTAAGGTTCAGAGCTCCACCAGAAGTTAGCTATGACTAATGTCATGATTCTACAGGTGCTTACAGGGAGCTGAAAACAAGACATGGCATAAACAGAGAGAGAAAAAGCTATAAATTTGATCAATGTATACTTTCCCCATTGTGATAAAAACCTCATATACCAGCCATTCAACCTTGTTTCCAGTATGAGCCTGAGGAAGTCCAACATCTTGATTTTGGAACCACTGAACACTTCTGGTAAGCCCAAGTAGGTTCCAATTCCACCTATTGATTGAATGTCCATAGTTGTGTGTATCTCTTTTTTTAAGTCCTCATCCACTTTTTCTCCAAAGGTAATAACTGATTTTCCTTTATTCACCTTTTGTCTTGTGGCTTCTTCATACTTCAGTAAAATCAGGTTTATTGCTTGTGCTTCCTCATTGGATTCTTGACATATCAAGATATTATCGTCTGCAAATAACAGGTGGGTAATGGAAGGGCCTAGCTTGTTGAACCTGAAACCATGTATTTGACCAGCCATTTCTACTTTTTTTAAAAGGTGGGTGAGACCTTCAGTGCATAGCACAAAACTGAAGGGGGATATGGGATCTCCCTGTCTTATGCCACGAGAAGGGGAGAAGTTGTCAAAAGGAGTACCAGTCATCAAGACTGCATATGAAACAGATGATATGCAGAACATGATTTTGGCTATCCACGGCTGATGAAAACTCATTGTTGTGAGGATGGCTTCTATAAAGGGCCACTCTAATATGTCGTATGCTTTTGAAATGTCACTCTTGATAGCCATATGAGAGGACTTCTAAGGCCATGAAGGACTTCATGTGCAATAGCTATGTTATCATAAATCAACCATTGCCCTACAAATGCATATTGATATTCGGATATGAGCTTTGGAAGCAGCCTTTTAAGCCTGCCAGATAAGATTTTGGCTATGATTTTGTACATGACTGTACATAGGCTGATATGCCATAGATCTTGCATGTTTGTGGGATAAGCAATCATTGGGATCAGACATATTTGTGTGAAGTTCCATTCTCTTGGGAACCATCCTTCAATAGAGACCTTTGCACCTCTGTTGTGACTTCATTGCCTATAATTCCCCAGTAGGATTAATATAATAGAACTGTCATTCCATCATACCCTGGACAGCTCTTTGTTTTCAGTGACTTAACCGCATTGAACAATTCCTCTTTATTAACAGGAACAGTAATGAAGTCATTCATCTTACTTGTTACTGTAGGCTGGAAATCTTGAAAAAAGCTCTGAAGATTGGTAGGAGTAGATGTAGTAAACAGATCTTTGAAGTAGTCACATGCCAACTTCCCTTTAGCTACTTCTGATTTATGTTGGAGTCCTTGTTCATCTACTAGACCATCTAGTCTATTTGTTGATCTTCTTGTTTTAACTGATGCATGAAAAATATGGTATTGGCATCTCCTTCTCTTAACCATTTTTCTCTACTCTTTTGTCTCTAGAAATTTTCTTCTTCCCCAAATACTTTGATCAAATCCTTTTTAAGTGGATATAGCTTGGAGGAGTTTGGGTTTATGGCTGATACTTCTGCTTCTAAAGTTGATTCTATCAATCTAGACTTTGCCTTTGAGTTCAATTGGTGAATCCTTTTCCATCTACTTAAGGTTGTTCTCACATTGATCAGTCTGTTGGATATGGATGGGTTATTCTCACTAATGGATTAGTTGTGCCAACTATCTCTTATAACTTGTAGTATCCCTTCTTGATGAATCATTCTTCTGTCAAGAGTGATTCTACTTCTGTGGTTTATAGAAGGGGCTAATAGAGAAATCAGTACGGGTATGTGGTCAGAGCCATGTTCGTCAAGGAAATAGGATGAGTTTTCAAAGCATCGATCCAGCCTACTTTGTATCCACAGAGAGTGTCTTCTACCTGACCATGTGAAAGCATTACCATATGACTCTAGTTCCATCACCTTTCTTGCTTCTATCATGGTATTGAATGGCAGGAAAGAGGACAGTTGTCTCAAGGGGCCTCCTATCTTTTTTCCATTATGTCTTATTCACATTGAAGTCACCCATGATGCACCAATTGTCTTTCCTTTGAACAAAAATTCTACTGATTCTTTCCCATTGTAGGTGTCTTCTGTGATAATTCGCATCCCCATAAACACAGGTTACAAAAAAGAAAAATCCTGATAAGATACTTTACAATCAATGATATTCCTGCCTGCTTCCAAAATGTTTACATTGATACTGTTTTTCCATAATATGGCTAAACCCCTACTATTTACACCAGGCTCCACCGTATAAAGCCTATCATAGCCTAATACCACTTGCAGGTCTTGTAGTACAAATTTTTTGTTCATAGTTTCCATCAGAAACACAAAATCAGGGCGATGGGATCTATTAATATCCTTCATATAAGGAATTGCCAAGTCCCTGTCCATACATATACCTTGGCAATTCCAACATAACAGACTCATAATGCTTTAGGTGATCCCTTGGGTGGGATCACCTTACTTGATGACTTCTTTGAGGTCTTTGAGAGCTCTTCCTCCAGTATAGCACCTTTCCTTTTTGTAGATCCTGAAGACCAGCTAGAACCGTGATCTTCGTCCTGAGATTGTGTGAGCCTTAGGAGATGATCCATGTTTCTTTTAGCTTTGAATGGTCTTCTCCTTCTGCCTTGCTTCCCATGCTTTGATCCGGCTGAGCTAGTAAGAGGAGAGAGCTGGCTCATCACCGTAGATCCTGATTTAAAGATTACCTCTGGTCCAGGTAACTGCACTTTGTCCCAAATTGATAGGCTTTGAGAGTGAGGGTTTGGTAGTTGTTGATTTCATGCTGCCTTAAAGGAGTCTGCCATGAGTTTTTCATGGTGTAACTGTTGAGTGTCTAGTCAATTGCATGTTTGTGATTAAGAGAAATCAAACACTATCCCTTTTCATTTATCAAGATTTCCAGATACTCTGATGGGGGGATTCAAGACTCATAACAGCTTTTTGAGTGGAGGGGTTCTTCTCTGCTTCAGCTATAGAGGCTTTAACCCTTGTTTCTCTAATATGTCTCTCTGATCCCATTGCTGCAAGCATGTATATTCTCATGTGGTCCATAACTTATGGGGCTATCTTGAGTTTGCCCGTGAGAGGGTCAATGTTCACCTGGTTTTCATTCAGTATCCCATAAAGAGGGTCAAATTCATGTAAGAATTTGTGTATTGGCATCTTGTCCACATGAACGTGTGATGCTTGACTTGTGGTTTCTTCCTCAGGCATAGGATTCAGTAATGGACATTTCTCCTTTTCATGGGTTAATCTCTGGCAGTGATAATATCTTTTTTGGATTTTTTCATAATCAAAGAAAATGATTACTTCTTCACCTGAAGGAATTTGGATTTTCCTTGCTCTTCTTAGTGGATTCTTGGTATCAAACTTAACCTTCACTCTTACATAATCTTGTTCTTGTGATCCCATTGGATCAAAAGCTACTTCTTTGACTTCACCTATGATACTACCTAGTGATTTTATTGCTTCTTCTCTGTAGTGATTCAATGGAATGTTTCGGATTCTCACCCAAATAATAATGTACCTGAGGTAATCCTCTGGAGGGTTCTCTGTCCAGCGATCTAGCACCATGGACCAAGCGTTATAGGTCGAAACAGAGGTTTCCAGGATTCTTTCCAAGTCTAGTTCATGCTTGAAGATAAATTGGAACTTATCTCTAGTTAACACCACTCCCCTCACTCGATCATAGAGTTACCATTTTTGGGGCATATCTTTGATGAGGCTTGAATTCGGGTTCAATAGCTTGCCAATAATGCTAATATGGTTCCTCTCCGTCGAGCTATGTTCCGGGAGATCTTGTAGTATGAAAGCTTCCTCATCAGCTGCATTTAAAGACAAAGATTGCATCTCTGATCGGATGGAGTCTTCCATAGTTACCTTTACTTCTGAGATTTTATATCTTTACCTACCTCCAATTAACTATAATCTTAATTACTGCTTTTAAGATCTTCTTCTTGATCAAGCTTTTTTTCTAAATGAGGATGTTATTACTGTTCGATGAGATCTGAAAATATTGGCCACACAAAATAAATCTTTTAATTATTCAAAAACTCTTACTAAGAGGGAAGTGCCTAAGCCACCAAAGGGAGACGATTTTCAACTTGAATATTGTGGGAGTAAAGATCCACTCGGGTCGGATCTTCATAAAAGGCTCGGGTCGGACATTGTTATTGGGCTCTCCAGGCCCATTAACTCTCTCATTGTGGAAGTGAAGATCCACTCGGCTCGGATCTTCGGAAATGGGCTCGGGTTGGATATCGTTGATGGGCTCTCCAGGCCCATCAGCTCTCCTGTCGTCGTCACCGGAGAATGCTTCAGCTCTCCAGAATTCATTACAGAGAGCACTTCAGCTCTCTGGTCATCACTTCATAGGGTGTTTCAGCTCTCCTGTCGCCGTCACCGGAGAATGCTTCAGCTCTCTGAAGCTCATTACAGAGAGCACTTCAGCTCCCTGGTCATCACTTCAGAGGGTGTTTCAGCTCTCCTGTCGCCGTCACCGGAGAATGCTTCAGCTCTCTGAAGCTCATTACAGAGAGCACTTCAGCTCCCTGGTCATCACTTCAGAGGGTGTTTCAGCTCTCCTGTCGCCGTCACTGGAGAATGCTTCAGCTCTCTGAAGCTCATTACAGAGAGCACTTCAGCTCTCTGGTCATCACATCAGAGAATGCTTCAGCTCTCCTGTCGCCGTCACCGAAGAGTGCTTCAGCTCTCTGAAGCTCACTCCAGAGAGCTCTTCAGCTCTCCTGTCACTATTACAGAGAGCTCTTCAGCTCTCCTGTCGACGCTCCAGGGAGCTCTTCAGCTCTCTTGTCACCATTACAGAGAGTTCTTCAGCTCTCCAGAGAGCTCCTCAGCTCTCCCGTTATCACTCCAAAGAGCTCTTCAGCTCTCTCACCACGTCTTTGGGCTCTCTTGGCCCATTAACTCGAGAAGTGCTTCAGCTCTCTTCTCATCACTGGGCTCTCCCAGCCCATTAATCTGGAGACCACTTCAGCTCTCCCTTTGATTGTTGGATTCTCTAAAGCCCATTCGGAAGGTCAAGGCCCACTAGGCAAGCTGAGAGCGTTGACGAAGCATGCGACGAAGTCAACGCCGGAGATCACGCCGAAATAATGACTGGATTTCTGTTACAAGAATAATTCAAAAGGAGGATCCGCGCATTAAATGCAATGAATGCTGGCTCATTAAGAGAGCTGGAGGTAGTATAAAAGAGAGGTGAAGGCTTTGAAGAAGGGGTTGGACAATTTTTCTATCTTACATTTCTTGAGAGAAAATACTTGTAATCTTAAGAAGAATTGTACACAAGCTTCATCAATAAACAGATTTTTTACTATTTTCTTGATATTTTTCGATTAAATTTGGTGTGAGAGTTTCTGCTC
>OVBE01004072.1:0-25023 GCA_900406425.1 Iberis pinnata | reverse complement strand
ATTTTTTGTCGGGTTCGGGTTCGGATTTCGGATTTCAGGTTTTTTGCCCACCCCTAATATATTCCATTTCTTTTCTATTAACATGGTTACTATCTCCACATTTTTTTTTTTCATTTTTTGTTAAAGAATCTCCACATATTTCTTACCTTGATGAGAATATACTCCATTGCACGATGAAGTCATAATTGGCTAATTTGTTATGGTTGAAAAAAAAGAAAGAAATATTCCACACTTGTAGAGTGAATATTTATTGTCATTTTTAATGCATCCGCAATTAAAGCTGCGTTGAATATATGTAAATCTCTTCTTTTTTATTTCAATTAACAAAATACAAACATAATAATTAATAACTTAATTATATTAACGTTACGGAAAACAATAAGTATCAAGTGCTTTAATAATCGTTATGTCTTGGATCATAAATTAAATATAGCTACTTGCTCTCTTAATGCAATTTTTAAGTAATATTTAAGTTATTAGACCCTTTCATCCTAATACACAAACTTTTAAGTGACAAAAAAATCATAAGCTTTTAATTTACTGTCAACTTTTTATTACTTCCTCCATTTTTAAAAGATTGTCACTTTAATTATTATCTTTTGTTGCAAAAAATATCGTTTTAGGTTTTCAATGTAGAAATTTAATGAATTTTACTTTTCTAGACCAATAGAATAATTACAGTATTTTTTCTATTGGTTAATTTAGAATATTTTAAGTTGACTTTATAGAAAATATATTTTTTTTTAATGTGTGAAAAATCTAAAATGATAATCTTTAAAAAAATGGAGGGAGTATTATTTTTAGTAGACTTTCGACACTGAAATAAAGAAAGCGTTACACTTTGGTTGCGTGTTTTTTTTTACTAATTTTCTTTTATTATAAATTTTTAATTAATTTCTAGATACAGATGATATTTTAATTTGCGAAAAAATAAAAGTCCATTCCGTATTGTCGCCCCTTAATTTGCTTATTTGATAAATAAATTGTTAGATGACATATTTTTTTAATTGCTGAGTTAGTAAGAAAAAAAAATTCATAAAGTCCTATTTAAAATAAAGAATTTGGGAATTTAATTTGTTGTAAGAAAAAAAAAAGAATTTGGGAATTTAAAATCTATTTCCTTTGTTATAGATTTTCTCTTTTAAACCAACGTAATTCATCCTACTTTTAAAACACAACCCAATAAGATGATGCCATGTTTCACAATTAGATAAGTGATAGAATCATCCTTAGCGTGATTAGACACCTTAAACTTCACATGTTTTATCTCCTAAACACTCTCTTCACTTTGTAATTATCTATTTCACACTTCACTCTCTAATTTTCTCCAGAATTTGATGACTGTGAAATTGAAAACCTGTAAATCTAAGGTAAAATCAAGCTTATCATCGTTTTTGCTTTGTTTATTTGTTTAGTTTCTTACATATTTTTGGTATTCGTTGTTACAGCCTGTAAAAGGGCAACAACCTTATTCGGTTTCTTCTTCTTCATCATCATCGATCAATGCTACTAGAACTACAAAACGTGTTATAGATATAAGAAATGGTGATGGAGAAGCAACAAAGGTCTCGAGTTCGAGGTCTGAGTCGAGCAAACAGTCAGAAAATTTCATTCTTATGGTCGAACTTCGAAGGAAAATCATCATATTTAGGAGCATTATTCATTTTCCTCCTCTTACCGGTTCCATAACCAATGTAAGTTCACATTGTTTTTATGTCTATGCTTTTTTTATATGTTAAAAAAATAGTGACTAGCATAATTTCTATCTAGTGCATATTTGTGTATATGCTTCAGTAGTTGTATGCTCAATGTTTTCGGTTTATGTCTTCTGAGATTTCGAACTAATCTACTCGGATTTTGGGGTTGTGCATTTCTCTTAGTGTATATAATTTATCTTGAGTTTTCTTTTATGCGAGATCAAGTTGGTAAATAAAACGAAAAGTTTTGAATCAATAATGCTCTGATATCATATTAGATTATAGTAACTGATAGTCGTATTACAGTAATTAGTACAAATATATTGCAAAGAGTGATTATGATTATGATTATATTACTTTGAAGAAAGTCATCAACTTGATTTGTGTTTTTTATGATTGATATTGAGTGTTATTGTATGTTTGATTTATGACAATTGGTACACAGATGGTGATGCGTACGATGAAGGATCTCAATAAGCTTTGTCCAATGATCGTTGAAAGTTCGCAACTCCACAATATAAGACATGCAGATGAAAATAAGGTCTATGCAAAAAATTCATCTCATAGCTAATTCAAATTGTCTATGATACTTAATGAAGTTTAAGCTCAAACTAATCAAAACACTTGCAACAACAGTTACTTGACCATTTCTACAACGTTTTGAAATCAATTGGAGATTCATGGATCGATGACCATGAATGGATCATTAAATCCAAGTGTAAACACAGTAATGTTAAGAAGAATCCGTCTGATCATATTGGTAAGCAATGTATACTCTTATTGTTATTATTTATATACATTACACTGTCTTTTTTATGACTCATTGGATCGGATCGACAAAATCCGATCTATGACTAATGAGGTTTTGCAACTACGTGGAGTCGAACTATAATGAAAAACCGCAAAAATATACTTTTAACCACTTGACTAATATCACTGTTTGCTCAGATCATAAATATGTTTTAATAAACCACATTATCTCCAAAATCGCAATATATTTTGGGTTTTTGAGATAAACCGTGGAGAAATGATATTAGTCAAGTGGTTAAAGGTATATTTTGCGGTTTTTTCATTATAGTTCAAATTTTTTAAAAAATCTTATATATATCAAGCTCTCTTGTCTTATAAATATGTTATTTTCATATATTGTGGGAGTGTGTACCAAAAATATTTTGAATCCAAACAAAAAAAATAGAGAAAATTGGCTATATAGATATTAAAAAGTTTTAAAATTTGGTAAATGGGTATTCACTAAGATACTCAAAAAAATTTGTATCACCATTAGACTATTTGGTTAGTCTTATAAATATGTCACTATTGTTGTAACACAATTTCTAAAAATTGTAATGTTGCAGTGGAAAATGTGTTAGCTGCATTAGATGGACTGATTGAAGGAATGAACGAGAGGTTCAATATGACTGAGATAAGCAATTCGGAACTCAAGAAAAAGGTTACTCCACTTCCAAAAACATCAATCAACCGATCAGAATCAATGATGAAGCAACCAATCACACCAAGATCTGTGCTAAAACCACCTAGTAAAGTTGGAGGCTTTGCAATCGCTGTTTCAAATCTTCCTACAAATGTGAGAATGCAAACACTCATAAAGCTAAGTCCTATCGATGTAAAGCGACTTACTATTCAACATATGAGCCAGAGAGAAGCTCAAAGAGATAATGATGATGAGAATGTTAAAGAGAAGAAGAATGAAACAGTGAAGGTAGAGAAAGCTAAAGAAGCTGTTCTTGAGATTGAGGAGAAAGATTGTGTCAAGAATCAGACTTTTGATCAAACTTGTTCAAAAGTTTCAGAGAAATCTGAATCTTTGCCTCCTCCTCCTCCACCTCCTTCAAAAGTACCGCCACCACCACCACCACCACCACCGCCGCCACTTCCAATGGCTACCTATAAAGGACCTGCGGCTCCACTACCTCCACCTTCAGGGGCTGCAGCACTACCATCACCACCGCCACTTCCCAAGCAAGGACAAGCTGCTCCACCACCACCACCACCTAGAGCAGGAGGAGCTAAGAAAAGTGGTAAACTAAAGAGATCAAGCCAATTTGGGGAGCTATACAGATTCCTTAAGGCGAAACTAGAAGGTAAGAATCAAGAAGCAAGAACTCGCGGTGGTTGCAGAGGAAGCAAAGTCGAGATAGCAAACACTGCAGCCACAGCCACTGGAAAGCAAGGAATGGCTGATGCTCTTGCAGAAATAGCAAAGAAGTAAACTTCACACTTACTCTTATAAACAACAAACACAATCAAGAAACTGAATTCTTGCTTCTACACAGGTCTCCTTATTTTCAGAAAGTAGAAGCAGATGTTCAAATGTATATGAAGTCAATCATTGAACTTAAGACAGAGATTCAAAATTTCCAGAATAAAGACATTACCGAACTTCAGAAATTCCACCACCGTATCGAATCAGTTCTTGAGAAGCTAGAAGATGAAACACAGGTCAGTGTCAACACAAGTGATCAATGTCACACAAGAAACATTTCAATCATATTTGATTTTGTGATAACAACTTGATTAGGTTCTAGCTAGATGTGAAGGGTTCCCTCAGAGTAAACTCGAAGCCATAAGAATGGCTTCTGCATTGTACTCGAAGCTGCATTGTATAATCGAAGAGCTCAAAAACTGGGAAGTAGAATCTCCTACAAGCCAACTCTTTGACAAAACTGAACGCTACTTTGTAAAGGCAAGTCTTAGGACTACTAATTTCGATACTTTATTCGCCTTTTCGCGGTTCTTTTCTTTCCCCTTCCAGGTAGCTAAATTGATCTGAAGATAATGATAAAAACAGATCAGGAAAGAGATTGAAACTCTAGACCAGACCAAAGTAGAAGATGACAAGAAGTTCAAGAGCCATAACATCCATTTCGACTTCAATATCCTTATTCAGATCAAAGAATTGATGGTTGATATCTCATCAAACTGCATGGAACTGGCATTGAAGGTAAGACTTGCTAAACACTTTCCAAACATCTAATTACTGTTCTGAAGCCGCGGTGTTTCTTGGTTTGAAACTCACAGGAAAAGAGAGAATCAAAGATTACATCATATGCTGCAGACTCACAAGAGGCAAAGCCAAGCATGAAGAATAAAACAGTAGGATGGGGTAAAATTCTGTGGAGAGCATTTCAATTTGCATACAGAGTATACACATTTGCAGGTGGACACGACGAGCGTGCTGATAAACTTACCAGAGAGTTAGCTGATGAAATCAAAAGAGTCTAAAGAAACCAAATGACTCATGACTTCACCACTAATCCCCTCGGCCCTCACCATTTTTTCAACCAAAAATATCACTTAAAAAGATGTTGGATCCTTTTAAGAGAGATTGAATAAGTAGTGATCCTGAACCTATAAATAAGAAAGAACCATGACAATTTCAACTGCAGACAGAAAAAACCAAACTTGATGTTTTAGTATTGATGTAACATATCATAGAGCAAACTTGTATATATGATTAGTGAAAGAAGACTACAAAAGAATGGAGTATGAGTAAAAAAGAACTAAAACAACCCTAAGCCGAGAGATACAACTCTAAAAACAGAACAAACTAATATACTAATTGTGTAGCTTTTATATCATCGTACATCATCAAGATGATCACTAGAGTCAGTGATCACACCAACGCATTCCTTGGTTTTTGTGTTCTTGCATAAGCTGTACAGAGAAGAACAGGACCAACGAAGAATTATTTTGCTCTTTTTTTTCCATCCTTTGCTTACGGTAATTTGCAGGATTCAATCACTTCCATCACTGCTTTATGCGTCTCCGGAGGGATCATGTTCAGAGTAGTGTGAAATTGCTAAACATAACAAAGAACACAAGTCACATTAAAGGATTTCGCTTACCTAAAACTGAGCAGTGATAAGGTGTTTAGAAAGGAGGCACATACCACAAATCTTTCCAAGACTGGTACAAGAATTGCGAGATTGCGTTTCGGAAGATAGTCTTTGATGGAGTTGCGTATACTTCTACTGCTAGTGGATCAAAGAACGTTTAGAGTTTGTCAAGAAAGTTTAGATGGACTATGACATATATTTATATAAGACATTTGATAATGAATATTAACCTTTCAGTTGAGAGAAAGGCGAGTAGTAGAGCAGCATATGCCTCAACAATCATCTTTTCTGCTTCCTTTTCGCTTTCTAAAACAGCTTCTTCATCATCCTGGAATACCAAAAAACAAACAGAAGGTTTACTAAAAATAGAATCAAAATCTTTACTGGGGATCTCAAAGTCTTAGCAAACAATAATCAGATGCTGCTACTCACTAAAGTGAAAGTAGTTGTCACTTCTGTGGTGTCTGCTGAGCCTTGATTGGTGAGAAAGATTGAACATAGTAAAGGAATCATCTCCTGTTCACTCTCTTGCAACCCTTCTGGTTTTGTAAGAGGAACACTTGCTGAAGCAAGCCGCGATCTGCAAGAAAATCAATCACCTGATTATATAAGAGTACGACTATCATAAACAGAAGACAAGTAGTGGATAGTTCAACTTGTATTAACGAAAGCACATAATGAAGTATTTATTCTGACGCAATCGTAAGCTGAAATTTTTTTGGTACCTGTTCACTCCGTCTTTCTCAACCAAATTTACTAGCAAACCCAAAATGGCAACAAGAAAATCTAACTCCTGATCTGTGAGATGTTTGTCTTTTTTCAGATGAGACAATTCCATCTCACTGAAAAGTGGAGATCTTGTAAAAGAAGGAAAGTGTCCAACAATTAATTCAGCCATGCTTTCAAGCCCTCTGCATCCAGCAACTTGCTGACAACCAACGGCGTTATCATTTGTTAAGTTCATCAATACCTGCAAATAGATCATGAACTAAAATTATTCCGGCCAAGAGAGCTTAGCTTCAGACTAACAAAAAAAAAATTGTTAAGGGATAGGAAAAAATCACCTTTACGGCTGTTAGAAGGCAATCGGATAAAAGACATAGACATTCTTCATCAATGTCATCTGTAGAAGATGGCTGTGGCAATATAATGCAGTCTCTGTCACTTGATTCTTCTTGGGAATCAAACCTATGGTTTGATGTTTCTTCTTGGCTCGAGAAAAGGTGATATGAACGTTCGTATTTATTTTCTTTGAGGCATCCTTTCTTCTTTCGAGAGCTAGATTTCTTTTGCTTCACAGATACTACTGCCCACTTAGAAGGTTTAGAATCTTCCAGATCAAACGCAAAAGGATCTTCGCTTTTCTCAAGGGCCGTAAATTTTCCATTTCTTTTACAACTTGGTTCTCCAACTTGACTAGTCCTAGAAGTACTTCTCACAATGCCACTACCCAATGAGGTCAATCTGCCTGCAAATGAACCAGAGCTGGTGGAACCAACTCTTGTTGTTGATGTGGTGGGCTCATTTCCTGACACACTTGATTGAGAACCCGATACTGATGCTGGAGAAGAATCTAAATTGATTAGGGATTGACTTCTATGGGAAACACTCCCATTTCTGGTGCAGTTAGAGCCAACGGTCGAGAATGTATCTGAACTGATTGTAACGACCTCATTGTTCACTGCAAAAGATAGAAGTGGCTCAAAATAGAACAACACAGAGACCAAGGGGGGCGAGAGGAGATAGAGACTCATTTGTGGCTATAAGGATAAAGTGCCTTTACAAACTGTTCCCAAGATAGAATCATGATTACCGCTATTTGAACAGTGGGGATTCACATGGTTCCTGTCAGGACTTGAAAAAGCTCCACGCAGGTGAAGACCTAGCAATCAGTACAACCAGCTATCAGGCAAAGAGAGATGATAGAAAGGGTGGAAATCATAATGTGTAACATTCAAAACCAGATATGCTATCACTTGCTAACCTGAAAGCATCTTGATGACACTAATTGTGAGCTCTGTGAAAGATATTCGGGAATCATGTGAACCCAAACGTTTCTTAAACCCCAGCAAATGATTCTGACAACCAAAATTAGTGTAACAATTTACGTCCAAATCTCCAAAATATTGTCATCAATCTAAAAAATCAATATACATAAAAGATACCTGGTTGTCTGTGCTGAGGAACGTAGCATTCTCCATGATTTTAAGACATTTGAGAAGCAACATTAAACTCTGCTTATGCAGGTTATCTTTCTTATCCTGGATGGAAAGTGCGTCGCGTTCCATCCAACGCTGCATATAGAATCTGTATTAGATACCCTCACTAAATAAAGCATAATGCAATTGCAAACTTCCAGCAATCAACAGGAGTGTACACATGGGACAGTAAGAGTATTCTGACTGCCAATTTATATAAGCGATCAATAGAAGTTTCTTCACCATGCTAGGATTGTCAAAAGAGCTTATTCTACGTTTAATGAAGTTGGCACTCACTGCAAATACGGTCTACAAGTAATCTCTCTTTTGATTTATGCAAAGAAGGCACCTCAGTTTAACCAATATTTAGCAGTAAATGGGATAGGAAAAACAATGTAAACTTCAGAATACCCTAACATATACAAAGGTATATATCTAAGACGATAAATACACACAAATTAGCAACATCCTAGGAACTTATAGCCACAGTTTGTGTCTAATTAAATGATATTGGTGCATATAAAAAGCAACATACAGGCTCACACCTCCATAACAGCGTGACAATCCACAACAACCTCCAGGACTGCATCAAGTCCTCCTAGCTCTCGTAGTTTCTCCTTGAAATTTCCTCCGGTTTTTTTCACAGAACCAGAAGTATCTGAATAGGGGAAAATGAAACACATTATGAACAATAAACAAAGTATCACAAATTCACAGTACTATTACAGAAGATTCTAAGGAAGCTAGATAAATTACTGAAGGGAACATTCTTTTATGTTATATATAACGAAATCAAGGTAATCCTAGAATAATCTTCGAAATAGTTCATATACCGTCAAAAGAAATTTTGGATAAGCACGCCCTCTCCATGGCCAATAAAGCTACCCATTTCGTACTTAGCTCAGGCCTCTTTGTTTCAGTTTTATAGCTATCTCTCATCTCTTTGCAGTTAACCAGAAGTTCTTGAACTTTTAAAAATATACTAGTAGAGCTTGGATCATTTATTTTGGCTGCATCTCGTGCTACATCAACATCCTTAAGTAATGATAAGAGCTTAAATCCAATATTGAGTGGCTTCCCTTCGGTGTTTTTGGCAATCACAGGTTTCAACAACTTTATCAGAAACTTGATGCACTTGGATGACTCCATAAAGTGCTCATCTTGACCCTGGAATCATGAAAATAACTGGTGAAGTTAATTAAAAAAATGTGAAATGGTGGACAACAAGCTAAAAGATGTAAATAAATCGAAAATTAAACATCAAAGGCATATTTAACACAATATGCAAGCCACTTACATCAGCAGTTAGTACAAAGAAAAGGGTGGCCGCAGCAAGATTGCTTGGTGTGTCATCAAGGCTAAGGGTCAAAATTGCATCAACTATGGATTGGGAGATCCTGAAACAATAAGATCCCAGGAAAACGGAGAAACAATAAGATCACAATACTCGCAGGACTTCACCTTGATTCAACCGAAAAATACTGATGGGTAAAAAGAAATTCTCTCAAAACCTTACTTGAAAGTTAACTTGATACGAACCCTACTATATAATTTACCATAACAATTCACTACAAACCAGAAACACTATCAGCACTTGAATGCCCTAATCCCCTTCAGAAAATCACAAGAACCAAATGCATCACAAATCTGATTCAGAGTAAGCGTAATTCAATCCAAAATAAGAAACCCAGATTACAAGAGACAGAGAAAACAAATTCGCTGACTTCGTCGGTGTCGTACAAATTATATACAGTCGTGCCCTAATCCAGAAACAGGAAAATAATATAAACCCAGAACTCAAACAGATCTTTTTCACAAAACCCACATGCCAATTGGGAAAATTTGTCATATACTGAACCAAATCATATGGGAAAATCGAGAAATCTAAAGAGAAAAAGCTAGCATACCCTTGTGCCCTCAAGGAGCGACGCTGATGTTGAGATGCACAAATTGACAGTAGAGAAGACAAGCTTGCCCTTCTAATCCTCAGCTGATGTCCATTCTTCAACCCATCAAGAGCGAAGTTAACTTCATCTTCGTGCTCCATCAGCTCACCAAACTCTTGTGCTTCGAGCAACGTAGAAGTAAAAGTGACAGCCTCGACGTTCCTCGCTCTTTTCGCCCTCCGTTCACCTCCGCTCTGTGGATAGTCCTCCCGGAAATCTGATCTCGAAGAAGAATGCCAGAGAGAGGATGAGTCTTGATTTGAGAAAGGAAGAAGAGAGTAATCAAGGGGTTCGATGTCCGGAGACGAAGAGGAGGAGAGATATTCCATCTGAGAAACGGTATCGTTTAGAGAGTCGGATAGAGTCCTCGGCATACCCGGCTTGCGACGGCCGTAAGTTCGTTCTGTCATCGTCGAGCCCGTCGTCACAAATCGTCGAATTTGGAAATTTGGGGGAGATTTTAGGTGAGAAAACAAAAGAAGGGTAATTTGGTAATAAAAGAAGAAAAAAGAGCTTGCAAAATTTTTGAGCAGCAAACGCGATGGCCGTTGTTTTATGAACCTTAATTTGTTTTAAAATATTGATATTCCACTATCACAAAATTAACTAATTTTTTTCAAAGTATTGTTCTTGACTCTTGAGAGTTTGTAAGTTGTAGATTTAAGGGAGGTTTAACGTTCTGATTGGTTTATATTTTAACTCTTAACGGGTCTAGTTATTTTATTAAAAAGTATATCTTTGCAAATTAAATATTTTTGTTTTTTTAAGAAAATTTAAAATAGCTAGATTTGTTATTAATTTAGAAAATACCTTGTTTTTAATTTATAAAATAATTATTTTTTTTTGTTTACAATAACAATCCAGCATTCATTCGTATAATTTACCATTTGTTATTTTACCATTTATCATTTATCATTCACAATTCAAGAATAACACTATTTACAATATTAAAAATGTAAATAAAAAATATCTATATACAAAAAAGTATATATATACAAAGTATCCTGTTAACGAGTTAAAAAAATACAAAATATTTTAAAAGACAATTTTCTCTTTAAAAGTTAATATTTCTCAAAACTTTTGTTGGTTGTAGCTTTCATATTATCTTCTTTCATATTAGATTTTAACATACTCCAAAAACAAAAAGTGTCACGAATTTTTTCCCCTTGTATTATTGCTATTCCGTATATTTTCTCCTGAATTTTTGGCTTCTCTATTTTACATTATAAAAAATTTTACTCCTTAATTTCCCAAACAAACTTTCATAATCGTTTAATTTTCCTCTTTCTACAGTAAACCAGATTAAACTTAATTAACCAAAAAATCACGTTTAACTTAATTGTATTTAAAGTTTATCCGGTTTTTAAATAACCCGAGTGCGAACCCAATTGGAATTTTTGACTCGGTTTGAACTAAAAGAAGCCCAAATTTTTTAAACCACAAAGCCCAAATTCTTAACCCATATCGAAACATCTCTTTCATTTAGAGGGTTTCAGATTATCTATCAATCGAAAAGCAAAATCTCTTTAAAATGAAAATCATGTCAGTTAAATTAGGGTTCTTCGTCATATGAGAAGACGAGTCGACAGAGAAGACTTGAAAACCGAAGGGAAGGTAGGAAGAAGAAGTTCAATGTCGACTTGCTCCAGCCGAGTGACAGAGATGTCGAATCCTCTAGGTATCCCGAGAAGATATTGGTGTGGGAGAAAGTTATAACATTGGTTTCAAAAACATTCGAGAATCCTTACCGGCGATTCTATAGATGTGGTATTGGTATGTCGGCAAAAAGTGAAGAACACATTTTCAAGTGGTGTGACGATGCTGTGGTAGAAGAGCTACAAATGATGGACTCAAAACAAAAGAGGCTTGATGAAGATTTGAAAGATATTCGGAATGAGATTGGTGGGATAAATGCAAAGATTGAAGCTGAATTCAAGAAATTTGTTGGTATTATGATCGAAGAAGTGCACAAAAAGATGGAATCGCAAGGCAGAGATTTGATGTGTAACTTTTGAAAACTCATTGGTGTTATTTTGTTAATTTGCATTTTGTGTTTTATCAATTTTAGGGTCTAATTGAGTCTGTCTTTTTGTTGTTGTGGTCTAGTGCGTAATCGTGTCTGTGTCTTTTGTTGGTGTGGTTTTAGGGTCTAGTTGAGTATGTGTCTTTTGTTGTTGTAGTCTTAGGATCTTGGCTAGTGTGTGTCTTTGTGTTTTGTCTTTGTGTTAGAGTTGTATTATGCTAAAATATCTAATATAAGTGTTTCATTAGCTTATAAATGATTTTACCCAATTAATTTTGCTTCAGTTACTTCTTTGTATTGTTGTAACCAATTGACATCAAACATAACCAAAAAAATGGAACCAAAAGATTATGCCACAAAGGTTTTAACCACAACATTACAAAAACATCAAGTTACATCAAAATACAAAAACAAAACGACCCATATGGATGACTTCAAATACACCTAAAATATAAAATTGGGGTGTTTTAACCGATTGAGTTCTAAACAACAAAAAATAGCTAAATGTCAAAACTAATTATCATTATCAAACTGACTTGGTTGTGTGAGCATAACTTCTTCATGAAATGTCAAATAAGAGAAACTATGTTAATACCTCAATGGAAGATGTTTGAAAGATTAACTCGTTTATACCTCATTGCAAGATCTTATCTTTTGCTTCTTCTTTTTAGGAAATTTCTTGCATCCAATTGAATTATGTTCTGCTTCATGACAAGAAGAACAATGAATGGTGCGCCCTCTTCTGCCAATTGTTTGAGGTGTTTTCTTTTTCTTAGGAAACCCATGTTTATCCTTGATTCTTGGAAAAGTTTTCTTCTTCATCATCTTTTTTCTCCCAGGCATCTTCGGCTCTTCAGGTGCCACTACCAAACGATATGAGAAGTTCATCCAAAAGCGTGCTCCTCTAAGTGGCATTGGTGATGAATCATATGTACCACGCCACATATCTCTAGAAAAAAGCCCAGAAATGTAATCTTCGATATTCTTGTTATTGTCCATAATTGCTCTGTAAGCATGCTCACACGGAATCCCTTAAATTTGTCATTTGCCACAAGTACATGTGTGCTTTATCATGTTCACCCCATAAGAATTTCCATCAAGAACAACCTCAAATTGACCATGAGTGGTTGGGAATGAGGCACACCTTGAAGCAACATTTTTTTCTTGTAGCAGAATCTTCGCAACAAACTCACTAAATAAACCTTCATGATTGTGTACTTTAATGTTTCTTTTTGCAATTCTTTGCATTGCTTGCCTCCTATTTGTCTCAAGCATAGGAATCATTGCTTTAGCCCTTGCCTTGGTTATTGTTGCGTTAAAAGATTCTGTTGAATTGTTGTCCACATTTTCACGACAACTACCTATATCTCATTTTCCCCACACACAATAAACAGAAATCATTAGAAACTCGTTCGACCAAACCTCATTTGACTCATCATAACCCTAATCGACCCTAAATCATCTCATGAACAAGCTAAATTACTTAATTTCTCGTTTACCTGGCCGAAGAAGATTCACCCAGAGCAGCGGTGACGAAGTCACCACGTACTTCACTTCGATCGGCGGCGGCATTTCTACTTCGTATCGTCTGAACTGGTCGTCTAGCAGCATCTCCCCTTTCTCGATCAACTGAAATTTTCCTCCGCACCATGATTCTCCACTGGGAAATCGATTCTGGGTAAGCTTTTAATCTATGAAGCCTAATTTCTATTTTTTTTTCCAATTACACTTAGGTTGTTTTGTTTGTCGATCTCGTTTCTAGTTGACAAATAATCTGAAACCCTCTAAATGAAAGAGAGGTTTCGATTTGAGTTAAGAATTTGGGTTTTGTGGGTTAAAAATTTGGGCTTCTTTTAGTTCAAATAGGATCAGAAATTCCAACTGGGTCCGAAATCGGGTTATTTAAAAATCGGGTAAACCTTAAACGCAATTAAGTTAAACGCGCTTTTTTGGTTAATTAAGTATAATCCGGTTTACTGTAGAAAGGGGAAAATTAAACAATTATGAAAGTCTATATGGAAATTGAAGAGTAAAATTTTCTATGATGTAAAACATAAAGGCAAAAAGTTGAGAAAAAAATATGTGGAATGACAATAGTACCGGAGGGAAAAATTCGTCGACCCAAAACAAAATGAATTAATTAGATCCATTTCTTTCCATGTAGAATACATGTATCAATCTATAATTTTCAGTTTATCTTCTTTCATATTTGATATGAGCGCATTCTAAAGCCAAAATGACTCGAGATTCATTTTCTTTCCATGTGGATTTTATGCACTTTACCTATAATTGGTAATCTGACTTGCAATACACATGATGATACATGGAAACCCTACACTTCTACTGTATTTTTTAATGTTTTAATTATTTAATCTGCAAATATGGCAAGAAAAACTTAAATATTATGAAAATTTGTGATTAAACGATTTAGTTGGTTTATTCTTAGTTTTCAGACATTGGAATGGTTAATTGGTCGAAGTTGACTAAAATAATAAATGGAGTTTTATAATTTCTTATTTATATACTTCGATAATGTTTTGAAAAGGTTAACATGATATGACAAAAATATATTTGCATAATTGCATTCAAATATTTACACGTAAAAATCTACACACCATACATGAGCCTGCCTAGTTAGCTTTTTCATCGGAGCATATCTCTCGGATGTATTTGTATCCCACTAAGCACAGGCGATATAGTGAAACCGTTCCCATCTATGCGGTATGAAGGATGCGCGAGTGGGACTGGTCGGTCTGGAATAGGAGGAACCTCAATGTCTCCTTCAAGCATTTTCAATGCATCTAATATTGTTGGTCTTAAAGCAACCAATACATGACCACACAATATCCCAACTTGCAAGAATCTCTCCATTATCCCTTTCGGATTCGAGATCCCTGACCCCTCATCTCTTAACAACAACGGATCAAGAGCTTCCTCTGTTTTCCCGGCTTTCACCAATGACCAAGCCCAATCCGTTATCAAAAACGTGTTTGGTGATCCAGAGCTAGACATATCAAGAGCTTTCCTTCCACACATTATCTCCAACATGACAATCCCAAAGCTATAAACATCGCTCTTTTCAGTTAATTGACCATAGAGCGCATACTCGGGAGCCAAATAACCGTGTGTTCCCGCCACTCGAGTAGTTAGATGAGACTCTCCTTCTCTACTTTGTTTAGCTAAACCGAAATCCGCTACTCTTGCTCTCATATCGACATCTAACAATATGTTTGTACCTTTAATGTCGCGGTGATAAATCGCGGGTTTCACACCATAATGCAAGTAAGCCAACCCTTTAGCTACATCCAAAATGATGCTCTTCCTTTGAGGCCAGCTCAATGGCCTCTTCGGACTAGTCTCAACTCGAGGAAACAAGTGATCATCAAGATTACCATTTGACATGTAATCATAAACTAGATATTTTTGACTCTGTCCATCTTCATCAACCATACTACAACCTCTTAATGGAACAAGATTCCTATGTTTCAAATTGCTAATGATCTCAACTTCATTACGAAACTCTGCATCTCCTTGAAACTCAGATTCTATCATTTTCTTAACCGCAATAACCGAACCATCAGGTAAAATCCCTTTGTAAACTAAACCAAATCCACCTCGACCGATGAAATTCTTCTGTGAGAAACTATTCGTTGCTTTCTCAAGTTCCTCAATTTTGAACCAGATTGAGCCAGTGTTTGGTCTCCATTTCGGTCTAGTCTCTTCTTGATCTTCCCAACCACCTTCTCTCGCCTTAACCGCTCTACCGAACCGGAAATACAAACCAATTAAACCAGTAATAACCAGAGCAACGATTAGAGCTCCGGTTATGCCTAAAACAATACCCAAAGTGTGTTTCTTCTTCTTCGAGCTTAATGGAGATCTCAAGCTCAAGGAGAAGAGGCAAGATAAAGCATCATCACTCTCAGGTCCTTTCTTGTTGACGATACCAGCAGCGTAAAGAACAACGAAGTGATAACAATAGATACCATGTGAGCTATTACCGTCTAAACTAATCAGTTGTTTCTGAACCCTAGTTCCAGCCGCCACACAAGCGTCACAGTGAGTAAGTTCGGTGAGTCCACTGCTACAACCGGAGTCAAGCGCCGTCGTTGGACCAAGACGAGAAACCCAATCTTGAGTGGTTTGAATTCCAGCACAGGAATCGTTAGAGATAACGAATTGATTAGGATCGAAACAGAGTGAAGTGAGATTCGAAGGGAGAGAGAGAGAATCAAGCTTCTTTTGAAGATCGTTAAGGCAAGAGATGGAAGTTTCGAGATTTGGTAAACGGAAATTGGAAGTTTGTTTGAGACGATGAGCAAGAGGGATTCCGATTAGTGTCAAGAGAGATTGACAACAACTGTTTTTGATCTCGATCGATTTGTTGGAATCTCGACAATCGTTAGTTTTCCATGGAATTGTGAGGACATGAGAGAAATCTAAAGGACAAGACTGTGATTGAGCAGAGGTTGAGAGATGAAAGAAAAAGATGAGAGCAAAAAGGAAACAGAAGTTGGCCATTGTTTTTGGTGGTGAAATCGGATGATTGTAGCGTTGTGGGGATGGATAAATGGAGAATTTGAGGATTGTGAAGGAAAGTGAGTGATTGATGTGGACAGGGAAGAAGTTGAGTTGAGAAGAAAAAGTTGGATTTGTTGGTCAAAGAGGCTGCTTTGATCTGTTTAGTTGACATTAGGAAATCACATGGAAACTCTTTATAGATTGTTATGTCCCACCTGCAACTGCTGTCACCAAAGATGAAGATTTATAATTTATTATAGTCATTTTTCATTTCAAGTTTCTGTAATATATTAAAAGATTGACAAAATTGTTATGAAGTTTAATTGGTTTTAACTTTTAAGTATAATTTGCAGGCACCGACAATAATTAAACAAAGTAATCAAAATGAGAAGACGGCTTAAAAAGAAGCTTAAACAATATGCAGATTAGATAATGTCTGAATGTGAAAATGTTAATACTAGATTCAGTACCATAACTCAAAGTCTAATTATATTTTGGATCATATATATACTAAAATTCAGTTCTTGAAGATTAAGAAGAGAGAGAAACCGAGCTCGGTGTACCAAGCATAAACCGAGTAAGATGGAGAAGTGGTCGACCAAATCCTTTTTATAATACGATGGTATCATTTTGCATCTATAGTTTTATCGTCATTCTACATTGTCAATTTATTCAATTTATATAATTTCCTTAGATACTTCGATTTGTTAGCAAAGTATAAAAGTATAAGTAAGAAACTATGCGACCAATGTTCAATAGACCGCATAGCGCAGTGGATTAGCGCGTCTGACTTCGGATCAGAAGGTCGTGGGTTCGACTCCCACTGTGGTCGTTTGCGTTTTTGCAAATCTTTTGGTTTTTGGTGTTTTTTTAAAAAGAATCGAAACTGTATGTTACTTGATCATATATCAACCTTATCTGGTTTCTTAGAAGTGCTTTTGTTACAGCTTCCAAAAGAAAATAAAAAAGATTTTGAAACAGATTAACAGCTATACCGTAACTTTGGATCTCGAATATCATTATTCTGACATTTTGCAAAAAAATCACATAAGTTTCAGCATTTTCAATCTTTCTTCGTGCTCTGCATCAAGCTTCGGAGGAGTGTAACATCCATCAAGATCCTCCACAATATACTCCATTGTAAGCTCTCGCTTTGTGAGGATATGGTAATGTCTCTGCCATATCCTTTGAACACCCATAGTTGCAGCAAGAAACCCGTAAGCTAAACCAAGAATCGCGAATATGACAACAAATATAACAACAAGAGCGAAACAAGCTTCCAGTGAAGCAGGGAAACAATCCAAGATACCCCATCCGTAACAGCAATTCTGGCAACCAGCCATCCTCGGATCATTACCATTGAGTGCAGAACAATGTAGAATGAGTCCAAGAAATCCAGTAAGCACAAAGAAGGATACAACCCCTAATATTCATGATAAACCAAATGATTAAACGTGTGTTAAGGCTTTTAGATCCGTGGTATTCGAAAGAAATTTTCAAAACTGAGATGAAAGATTCAGTAATACCAATGCAGTAATAGAATGGAATGGGATGTTTTGATAATATACGATCCCAATCATCGTTGAATGAGTTCCGAAACTCTCCATCTTTGTCCATCATGTATGCAAATACAGCCATCACAACTATAACCTAAAATGTCAACATTTAGGTAAGATTCTTACTGATACTTCAGACAAATCTCAGTGGGAAGTTAAGAAAACTAAAAAAAATCACAATGAACAACATTTTGAGTCTTTGATAGTCATCAAGTTTCACTGTCAAATTGCAAGCACACACCATGTTAAATTGTGCAGTAACAAGTTCAATATTCGAGTCTAGATTCACTTATGTGACGGTTAAGCCAAACTATCCTCAGAATCTCTAATAAATGTTTTAACATGCTTATGAAACTGGAGCTATAAGAAGAATGGAGAGAGACTCACAGTCTGGACAGCGAAGAATCCCAAAAGGACATCTCTAGCAACAAAGAGTCTGAATTTGGCTTTTCGACGCCAAGAGTTGTTATCTTCAAAAGGTTCAACACGGAGGTGAAACTGTGCTTTGCAAGTAGTACAGTGAGAGAAAGCAAAACCTTCCTTGACGGATCGCCAATGATCAAGACATGACCTATGCACGAATTGTTGAGTGCCTTTACACATACATGGTGATATCAATTCATCGCCTAAAAGATCACTATCGTTCTCAAGACAAATACGACAACAAGGAGCTGAAGCAGCACCACTCTCCAAATCATCAGCGATAATCTCATCGCTACTTCCCGTTACTGCGGACGAAGAAGGTGAAGAAGAAGAATCGGTTTGGTTTCCTAACAAGGGAGCGGAATCGCTCAGCTTTTGAGAATCAGGTGGCTGTAATTGTACTTCACCTTGCATCATTGGTTAACCTTCACTAACCCTAAATTACAGAGAAAACAACCCCAAAACAAAAAAGTACGAAAGAAAGAAAAAGATCTATGGAGAGAAATCAATCGGTGAGATAGCAAGACGGAGGATTTGAATCGAATTTCTCAAATTTTGTTGACCAGCGAATCTTCGTGCGAGGATGTGAGAAGATTTACAGAAGTGGAGAGAGCCAAAACTGAAGAATGTCAAGGCTAAAGAGTGAAAAGAAAGCTTCCTACTTTGCGAGACAAAGAGAAACTAGGGAAGAAAAAAGAAATGGGGTGAGAGAGGCTCGAACTCTCGACCTCAGGATCACTCAGTAGCTATGAGACCTACGCGCTAGCCAACTGCGCCACCACCCCATTGATGTTCTGTTATCAATAAAACACGTACTAATACCAAGTTATTTAATTATATATCCCAGGGATTTTCATTTTCTTAGTGTACACGGGACTGCCACTACTAACCGCTTGCTTCATAGAATACCGAATCAGAAATCAAACCGGCTAAGTCAAGTTTATATTTTATATGTAACAAACATTTTAGCGAAAGCACTCATTAATGAAAGCAATGGATAAAGAAAGAGAAGACCATTAATGGAAAAGAAGAGGCCATGTGCGTTGGTTTCTACTAGGTACATATATCATTCACTGAGCTTTCTTAGACTTGGACTATGTATGAACATATCTGTAAATATTTTAATACTCAGTATTGTAAAGTTTACTATGACATTTAATTGATATAGTCGGTCTCTTGATTCAAGATACGATCTATTTAGAGTTTATGACACTAAGAAAAGATTGGGAAAAAAAAAAATTAAGTGACCATTGTAAAAAAAATATAAAGAAAGACCAAGAAGTTTAAAAAGTCTTGTGAAAAATTTATGTTGAATAAATAAAAATCAACTTGCAAAACTTAATCTCTCTATAAAATTTCGTCTTGCGATTTCACAAGTGAATCTAATAGAAACAAAAGAGAAAAAAGAAGAAATGGAAGGACCTAAAGAGGAGAAGACAATGTCTGTTTTGGTGTTGCGAGCTTTCATAATGGGACTAATATTCTTGCTGTTTTTGATAATATGCATAAGATGTTGGAGAGCTATACGACGATGTGAGTGATCTTTTGAATCTCCTTAGTCGATTGATTTTATTCGGTTTTGTATGGTTAGGGTCGGTCATGAGATTTAAAAAATTTGCAAAAATCGCAATCTACAACGAAAAAAATAGGCCGGAGTTGTATAATTTTTTTTAAAATGGGCCGTTTTTCTTAAACAAAAATTTTTAACTAAAAAAAATCGCAAACTCATGCTTGCTCTGCTTGTGCTCAAGATCGGCTCTGTGTATGGTTATATATATGTTCATCTTTTGATATGATCATCATCTCTATATATAGGGTTTCGAAAGTCCTCAACTAGGACGGATAGGACTCGGCGACGCAGTGCATTTAGACATCAAACCCACGCCGTAATAGAGTTCTTTTTGGGAGAAGAGAGCGATTCCGATTAGAGACATTTTTTATAACGACTTTGGCTATGGATTCTAATAAGCACCCTCTTTCTTTGGTTTCAGTTATGTACTGATGGGTTTATGTTATAAAAAAAAAATGTTAGATTATATACTAGATTTTTAATTTTTCTTTTTTTAACAGAATATACTGAGAAAACATAAAAGATTGAAAGACTAACAACCAAGCCAATTGCAAAAACACTTACAAAGCTACATACATTTCATTTGTAGCAGTTCCAGAAAAATATTATACCTGATTCAACATATATATTAAATGATATTGAAAATTAATGTAGTACATATGTTTATATAACACCCGAACCATAAGCTAAAAATTTTAGGTCAAGATTTTGTTTTAGAAAAAAGATCCGAATATATCCGAACCATAAGCTAAAATACAGGAATCCGATCCAAAATTATAAAATACCTGGACGGGTCTGAACCTTTTTACACAAATATTGAAAAATCCAAAAAAATTCAAACCGAACCCGAATGCGCATCTGAACATCCAACCCTACCATTAATCCAATTTTTTCTTAAAAATGAAGATATTAAATATTATATAAAATAAATTTTTTTATCTCAATATAAAAACTGATTTTAGTGAAAGATTAATCACTATTGATGATTATACATATAAATTTGAATCACGTTAGTTTTTTGAACAAAAAATGCAAATTGCAATAAGAATTTTCATTAATAAAAGGAATCAAAATAAAAATATATGTGCAAAAAATGATTTATAAGGAAATATTTAATAAAATATAATATATTTATTATAAATTTCCTTTTTAAAATAGATGGTTCAAGTGAACCACCTTATTTGGTCGTATGACCGCCCTTGCTTCCATCTATGTTTCTTCCCATTTCTAAGTGTTTTTGGAGCCAAGTCCATATCAACATCACACCGGTTATCCTCAGCCATGAAATGCATTAATGAAAGTAACGAATAAAAAAAAGAAGAAAAAAACTAAGTGAGCGTGGTCGACCAGTTAGCACATTTAAGAATGAGTCGTTTTGTTGGTTTTGACCAAATGATCGATCCGTTTTGGTGTGAAATTGCAAAATTATTTTTTTTGTCAGTTCAAAATGGTAGTGCGCATTATATTCATAAAAAATTCGGTAAATAATTTATTCGACAATGAAATTAAAGATCTAACCCTAACTCTTCTTAGTTTACAATAAAAGCCATACATGTGCCTAGCTTGGCTTCTAGTTAGACTAGGTATGAACATATGTGCATGAACTTTTAATATTCACACAGTGAATGGGAGACAACTAAGCGGCTAAATTATAAACAATTTTTCGTAGACCAAAACTTCTACCATTCACAGTTGTATGCAAATAATTTGCAAGTGTATGCAAAAGTCAACATCATATGCTTTCACAGATATCTAGACAGAAAGTTATTGGACAAACAAAAACCTACTTTAGTTTTTAATGCCAAAAATAAGCAGTTGTACAAAAAAAACTGTATTCTAAAAAAATTAATTATATTTTTTTTTCTATTCATTAATATAAATGGTAACAATTAATTAGATACAAACTTATTAAAAGAAAAAATAGCATCTTCACAAGTGGATTTGAGCTTTTCTCTGAACGCGTGAATGAAACCAAAATGGACTTTCCATAGCTAGGTAAGATTGGAAAAGACCATATTTGTTAACGCTTTTGGCGGAATTGGCAGAAGGGGATGATGTATGGAAAGAGACCAAGGCGAAACATTCCCTGACGCGAGAAATACTTTGTAGAAGATTCATGTACTTTGGCCAAAGAAAAGAATAGTTAATGGCATCAACTACGCTTTCATAACCAGACCAAACTTCAATAACACTCAAGCGCATATCGGACAGACGAAGATTAGACAAGCTTGTTAATTGCAAAATCATTTATTTTCTTGCATATTTCTTTAAGTTGAAGCTTTTTTTTTGGCAACAGTAAGTAAGTAGAGAAACTTACTTGTTCCTTAATCATCCTGGTTTTGGTTTTCATTGGCATCCAATTTCTAAAACATATATTGTATAGTGGTTGATTAGTGAAAGTGAGATGGTGATACATCATACTTTCCCAATTTAATTACTAGAAAAAGTCTCACATGTTGCTTGAGAAAAAAATTGTCAGTGTTACATTTTTATTTGTTGTTTTGCTTATCTTGAGCATAAAAAGTAAAATAAGTTATTCACAATTAAACTACATAGCTAAGGTAGAAATGTGAATTTTTCAAATTTGGAATTGTGCTCGTAGTTAAACTGAAACTTTTGAGATTTAAATTTTGTTTTATTTCAAGTTCTGTTTTGGTTTATTGGATTGTTTTGTATTCATTTTGTGTTCTAAGTCTTTTTGAATTTTTTACCTAGATATTTTTATCTATTAAAATATCGTTAGCAATTAATATTACAATAACAACAACAAAATGTACCTTATTATAATCTACTTCTATTTACATTTTAATATCAAATGATGGTAAATAATAGAGAAAGAATAACTACAGATAATATGTATTTGGATATTTTTAGTATGATATATTTAATATAGGTGTAGTAGCTTTGTATGAGAGAATAAAATATACAAGTTTATAAAAGTTCGCCATTTATCACTTTCTCAATGTTTCAGTATTAAAAAACTTTACTTTATTAGATAAAATATGTTGTTTAGGAAAATAATATGTTTCTAGAGGTTATCTCATGCTACTCGCGGATTTTGTTTATATTATTTGTGATGTAATAATTACAAAAGCAATGAAATGAGAATGTGGAGAAGTGAAATAAAATGGCATTGAAGTGAGTTTAAGGCATTTATGGTTAAGTGTAATATTCTTGGTTTATGACTGAAATACATGGACACGTGGCCTTTTGATTCGAGAGTGAAACACCAATGAATCTTTGATTCTTTTTTTTTTAAAGTATTCCTTTTTTTGTTATTATAGACACTAATTACGCTAAATGGAAGATATTTTATTTTTTTATTTTTTTTAAACGAATGTTGTGTTAAAAAGAAAAGTTACAGAAAAAAATTAAAAGGATGCTATTATTTAAAAGTTATGGAGCCCACAATTAAATTACAAGTATTGTGATTGTGGTTAATGGATTATTTAACTTAGTTTGCGTACCTGATATGATTTGTGGTAAATTTGGTTTGGTTTAAAGGGTGGACGTGTTTCAGCATTTGGTAGAGTCTATCAAAAAACCTTACAATATTAGTTCAGATTATTAATATTTTCGTTTCCAAATACTCAAATGTGGAGCACACGAAAAAAACCACTTTTTACAATATTAGTGAAAAATGAAGATTAATTCACTGATTATTTGGTTTGGTTTAAGTACACAATGTGATTCATAAATTATTTAGTTTCGTTTAAAGAGTCTATCTTTAAAATTTGTGCATTGGTTATTTGATTTTGTTTAAATACATAATGTGGTTCATAAATTATTGTAAAGATGATTTGATATAAAGGTATACACATGTCAAGCTATTAGCGCACAAGTAAAAAAACCTTACTTTATTAGTAAAGATAAGTGCTTTTGCAGCCAAGTCCATACTTCATGTCGATTACCCTAAGCCATATAGAGGTGGTGATTGGTAAGTGCTGTGGATTTATATTTTTTGCTGTAGAAAGTTGGTTGTATGAATTATTGTTGTAGCTTCTTTTTTTGCTTTAAAATTTTGGCTGTATAAATCTTGGCTGTACGTTTTCAAAATAAAATTATGATTGGAAAATATCAGTTTGTAGGATTATTTACTATCTATTAAAAATTATAATGGGGAAAAAAATTATAGTGAACATAATAAAACAAATAAATAAATGCACCAACACAAATAAGATTATTAAAACGTGTAAAAATAAAAATCAAATGATTTGTGTTGTGTTGGAAGAAGATTTTGATTTATGTTATTTGTTACATAAATCCGACTGTTTTTTTATTTTGTGATTGTAAATTTTTTGTTGTTACCAATATAAATAAATAATAATAAAAAAATTGAAACGATGTACTTATATATACATATATAGCTATAATATATATTAATACAAAATATATTATTTCCATACAAATAATGATGTGGTATGTGTATTATTTTATATAACTGATTTACAAGAATGAACAACATGACATTTATCGATTGTTTTAATCTTATTAGAATTTTATATAAATAATATTACACTTATTTTTATACTTGATAATATAGTTTTACTTGTTGAATATGAAAATCAGAAGTGCAAAAGAAGAAAAAGAAACAAAAATATTCAAAGCATAATTACTAGTGTTCTAGCTTTTTTTGTTCTGTAGAATAAAAAATAAATAAAATAAAATATATTTCTTTAGAAATTAAAAATTTTCACAAAATTTTATTAGTGAAAATTTAATGCTTTAGAAATCAATATAACTCTACGTGTAAAACTCTTACCAATTACCACCCTTATAAATATTTTTCCATGTTGTAAGGAAAGCGTATGATGCACTAAGACCATCAACAATGGTTTCGACATTCAACATCCTCTTTTTCACTCCACATCATTTTCTCTTTCTTCCACCTCATTATTCAACACTCATTCAACACATAGTCACTACATTAGTTTGTTGAATAAATTCAATGTCNGAGAAGAAGAAGTGTTGATAACGTTGAAAAAGTCAACAAAATATCTTGGAGGAAAAGATGTTGACATGAATAAAGGAAAAAGGAATTTTAGTTGAATATCTCAAGAAAAAGGATATTAACTAAAGTGGTTAAGAAGATCTTGGAGAGAATATATTGGAAATATATTTGTTGGAGAAGATCAAAGAAGTTGAATAGATAAAGTCTTGAAGAAAAATTGCGTCCGTTTATGCATTCAACGCACAAAGAAAAAAAACAGAGACTTGTTTTCTCAAAAGAAA